>VDFB02204555.1:0-59536 GCA_007258455.2 Sequoia sempervirens | reverse complement strand
ACCACAATACAAAATTATGTACTTTATAATAAAATAGGTTTACAATGGTAGTAGGCACCAACCTACAAGGAGCACCAACTCCTTCTTGTAAGGCACCAACCTTGACTTTCTTGACTAAAAATTTCAAATGTAGAATGAGATCCTTCAATAGATTTGCTTCATGATTCAATCTATCCCTTCTATGTGATGTATGTGTATACACCTAAAATTGGTCAAGACATTTAATTAATTAAATACTAGTTATTTAATTAATATTTCATCTACTTATAAATAAATTCTCAATTTATTTATATAGTTCATATATTCTAATTCTCCAAATCTAAAATCACATTCCTCTAATTTAATTAAATAAACAAATTTCTATAGTTTATTTTATTTAATTAATTTTCACTAATCCCAAATTTGGAATTCAAGCACATGTCTACAACTTTTCATGCCACTTCACCAAGGTCACATGAAATTAAATAATTCTAATTTTTAATTAGAATTATCTTCAACAAATTTTGAACACATGGTCTTTTTATCACACTCTTGATTCCTTCATCCATTTGGCATGTTGTCTTTGGTTAAGGGAACATTCTTTTTGATTCTCTCCATCTCCACCGTTCATCCCTCATGTTTGAATCTAGACTGTCGATCGCTACCACATCACAAGGTGCTTGGAAAATCCTATAAATACAACCCTTTGCTATAGTATTTTGCATCCGACATTTGAGTAGAGTTATTATGCAAGAATAGATTTGGAACATTGGAGCATTTGAAGTTTATAGTTAGCATTGTTTAGCATTTTAACAAGTTTTCATTGTAGCATCATGTTAACTTAGAATCATGTTTTTCTTTATAGTTTCATTTTATATTATCATATTAATGGTTATTTGAGCATATGCATAATCATTTTAACTTATTATCACAATATTTGTATCACATAGTTTAGCAACATTATCTATTTATCAATAGCTCTATTATCATAGCATCATGACTTTCATTACATAATTTCATGTTGGAATTTAGATTTCTTGCATTTAGAATAGCATCTCATTTCTCAAGTTGTCATTTTAACAACCATAGTACATATACAAAATCTGAGAGTCAATATGGTTTAATAAATCCTTGAGAATAGAGAACAATGGAACGTTTTTAGGAATTTAATCTTGTTTCAATTTGATTCAATTTTATTGATTAAATCTCTAATATAATACGTCTCATTGGTGTTTATGTTGATTTACTAACTCTCCCACATTTCACACACACATAAATTGGTGCCCACTATGGGGCCTAGCCCCTTTTTATTAGCATTTTCTAAAAGTTGTTTCGCAGATTTTGGACATGAACTTCTTTTAGCATGACCATGAGTTCCTTTAGTGCGACTGTGAGTTTTTTTGGTGCATTCAAAAAGCATTTTAGCGCATTTGACACTTCTTTTAGTGCATCTGACACTTCTTTTAGCGCATCTAATACTTCTTTCAGTGCATCTGACACTTCTTTCAATGCATCTAAGCACTGTTTTAGCACATCCATGAAGTCTTTTAGTGTATACAAAATTCTTTTAGCGTATTGGGTCACTGTTTTAGCGCTTTTATAGTCAATCTTAAAATGGTCGTATCTTTGTCATATAGAGGTTTTTTTAGAGCATTTTTTTTTGAAATGGGGTAGAATTTCATAAGCTATGCAATGATGTAGGTGTTTCTCAAATTTTGTGGAGATTAAATTTTCAATTTTACACCTAAAGTCAAATCATATTGTAACTTGGTCTAAGTTTTAGGGTTTTTATGCTTAATCATTCATCTAACCCTCATGTCTTCTTATTTCTTGATCTCATATAACATTTTGAGCATTTATTGCAGGTTTTAAGAGGAACATGGAGCATTGAAGTGAAAGAAAAAGAATTTGATATCCATTGTACCAAATACGCTTGTCAAAGACATTTGTTGAAACTGCTAATGGTGTTTGCAGGGGCTGGAAAGATAAATGATTTCTTTTGATTAAGATAGGAATCTAGCTTAATTAAAAGGTTAAAGAACACCATGTTTTCTATGCTTGATGAATGGTAGGAATATGTTCTACCCTTTATTGGGTGACCAAAAATCCAAAACCATTCATTTTTATTTTGTTTTATCCATAGAGGGCCTGCCTTGTGGGAAAAAAGTAATCACCCAAGGGAATGATCCAATCGGTAACATGCTAAAGCCAAGCAAATTCCAACTGAGATATAAATGTGGGTACTTGAGGAAAGTTCAAGTATCACAAGGATTGTTCCAAAAAGAAGGGTAGCAATGGTCTCTTGCCGTATGGATGATCCCCCATGAACGAAATTCCTATACTAGAACCTCTTGTTTAGAAGGCCAAAATCCTTATTCTATTTACTGGCACAAATGGTCTAACCTTTGAAGCCATCCCACATTTTTGTGGCTTTTAGTAGAGATGAGAAGTATGCCATGGGAGATTCATGGGTATTGATGCTTAGTTGCCCCGAGAAGTGAGTGCCATGGAGGGGAGCTAGTGGGGTCAATCATCTAATCATCCACTAAAAGTAGGCGCAACTAGAGTAAAATCCAAGTGGGAATCCAATGAATATTGTCCTACACAACCTTAAGTTGTACATGTTTGATGTGTTTTACCAATATTCTTTCAAAAAAATTTCAAACAAAACATCACATAATGGAAGTGAAAACCTTGATTCAAAAATCATCCATTTGAACACTTGATTCTTGCAACTTACAAGTTGGAAACCAAGCAAAATCCATCGTTCAACAAATTACACCTTGGTAACATTCAGGTTCACGAATTAAAAAAAATATGACGAATTGCCAAAAACATTGAAATTTTCCGAAATAGCCCATTTGTCCTATGTTCCAGTGCATCCATTCAGTTTTATAATGCGTATGTGCAGTATTTTAGTGCATAGACCCTCTATTTTATCGTATATAGTGCATCTGTTCAATCTTACAATGCATCCATACTCTATTATAGTGTATACACTACATATTTTAGTGCATTGACTCTCTATTTTAGTGCGTTTAGGAAATCTTATAGTGTATCTGTGCAATTTTCTGGCACATTCATCCTCTGTTTTAACGCATCTGTCAAATATTTTAGTGCATCCGGGCTCTATTTTAGCACATGCATTAAATGAAAAACTCGAGAGTTAAATTTATCCCCTGTTTCACAGTTTGAACCAAAATTCAAAATATTTTTCAATCCAGAATCATTCCTCAGATACCACAGAGTCTAAACTTGTTAAAATTGGCCTCTACACGTGGAATTCTCTAATCTAAACCTAGATCTAAACATCTCAAAGTTACTAAATCATCAAAATTATTATATCTTTGATTGTTAAGCCTAGTTTCATTATCAAGATTTATCATCCTTTCATCATGAAACGAAGTTGTATAATTAAATCAAACTTAGTCTCAACAATAGAATTTGTCATTCTATTTGACTTAGTTATAATCCTTGACACTCTACCAAAAAAAGACCAAATTTTAGTCAAAGTATAACACTTGTATGCCCATTCAAACAAGATTACAAAAGAAAAAACTCAAGGAAAAAGAATTGGAAACACAAAACATATAAATGCAAAACATTGGAACTCAAAGCGTTGAAACTCCAAACATTGAAACTCAAAATAGTGAAACACAAAACACCATGGCTGAATATGAAGATAATCGTTTCTATGGAATCCACAACAATGAAGGGGAAGAAATAACCGAGGAAGATATCCAAAATGTTGAACAAGATCCAAATTTTTGCAAGTGCTTAGAAAAGATTTTCAAAAGAAATGGGGAAAAATACCTCTTAATGTTGGCTAAACAAGGTGTCAAATTGCCTAATGACTTTGATGTGAATCAATTGAAAGCACCTCCCAAAAAGCATAAAAAGGAAACATAACAAGTGGTTGCCCTAACTCATCAAATGAAGAACCTTCAACAACAAATTCTTGACATGCAAAGGGGAACCTCAAAACAATACTTGATCCAAGACATTTGTCCATATCCTTTTGATCAAGATATCCACATAATTCCTTTTCCCAAACATTGCGAATTCCCAAAGTATGACAAATATAATGGAAAAAAATATCCAATTGATCATGTGAGGGAATTTAGAACCACGAGTCTTGAATTTGCACATGAGGAAACTTACTTGATGAGGTTATTCCCACGTAGCTTAGGTGGACAATGCATTGAATGGTTTTCCGAACTCGCTCCACCAATTAGAACCTTTGAAGAATTGGTTAACAAATTCATCACCCAATATTCTTATAACATCTAACATGATATAACAATGAAAGACCTTTGCAACTTGAAACAAAAAAAAGGGTGAATCGTTCCTTATGTTTTTGCAAAAATGGAGAAGGTTATTCACAAGATATTCTCGTCCAATACCTGAAAAAGAAAAGATGGAAATATTTATTGATAACCTAAATGACGAGATGAGCTATAGGTTGAAATTGCAATGTCCACCTACCTTCAAAAAATTGATTGAAAATGGGATTAAAATTGAAGAAGCTTTGGTCAAAAGAGGAGTCATAAAGCTTTACAATTAAAAAAACACATCAAACTTCTCTAACAATTACAACAGTGGTGATAAACCAAAGTTTTGGCAATGAAACAAGAATGTGGGTAACAACGACAACACAACTAAAAACCAAAATACAAAACCTATATTCAACTTAACAACAATTGCCACCAAAACTAATCAAAACAACAATCCACCCAACAACCAAAAAAAAAAACAAAATGTCAACCAAAGCAACAATCAAGGTAATGCTGGATCTAGAATACCATCATATCAAACGTCCTCAAATCAAATAAGGTTCACACCCTTGGGACAATCATCAAAATAAACATTAAAGGAACTTCTTGAAGCTAAAGTCATAACATTACTAGAGGCAAGAAATTGGGAGCCACAAGTTAAGCTTCCATGGTGGAATGATGCACATTTCTGTGACTTTCATCGAAACAAAGGACATAAAATGAATGATTGCATGCAATTGAAACACTTGATACAAGACTCAATTGACAAAAAGAACATATTTGTAAAAGGAATCCAAACAAACAATGATCATGGAGCGTTTAGGAACCCTCTACAAAATTATGAAAAGGGGGAGTCCTTGTTATCAAACACCAAAGGAAAAAATGTGAACTATGTTTGTGACAACACTATTCTCCATATTGAGGTGGTTGATGATCAAACCCATGAAAAACTAGATCTTATTGCAACTGATGACCCAATAGATGACAACACCATTGAACATGAACACAACATCGTTGCAACTAAAAATCATCACCATGATATCAACACCGCCTCAAATCAAATCAACGACCTTGTGCCAATAAATTTGATCACCAACATTGCTACAAATGACAACCAAATGAATGTCATTAAAATCAAAGAAAAACAATACAATTCACTGATCAATGCAATCACAAGAGGACAATCCAAGGTAACATTGAAAGGTCCTACCCCTTCCACGTCCAAAGCAACTACTGCTATTCTTGCAACTCAATATAACATTGTTAACCAGTTGCAGAAGATACCCGCTCAAATATCCATATTAGAGCTTCTCAAGATTTCACCAACGCACAAAGATATCTTAGAACAAGTTCTACTGGACACCATAGTACCAAACAACTTGGAAGTTTTCAAATTTTAGACTATGGTGGGACATTTGACTACACCGCACTACTTATCATTTTCCAAACATGATGATATATCTATCACCCATCCGCACAATGCTGCTCTCCACATTGAGGTCTTAATCCAAAAACATCGAGTCAAACATGTTCTAATAGATGGAGGAGATGGATTAAATATCTGCACTCTAAAACTTGTCTATGCACTCAGATATTCTAAAAATGCTATTGATCCTAGAAGGAAAATCATAATAAACACATATGATGATGAAGAGAGATACTCCCAAGGATTAATTGTCTTACCAATTCAAGTAGGACCAGTTGTAAAAGACATAGTATGCCAAGTGTTAGAAAAATAATTGGCATACAACATACTCTTGGGATGCCCATGGATCCATGAGATGAAAGCTATACCATTGACATATCACTAGTGTTTGAAATTTTCTTTTAACGGAAAAGAGATCATTGTTGCTACTGATTCCAACAACCCCCAATACTGAAACACACTTAGAACAACCCAAGACACTTTTGTGCCACACAATAGGGAAGCTACAACTCCTGGTTCATCCAACAGTGAAAAACAACTCAATGCCTTGTTAAAGTGGGTGGAGAAAAAAAGACAAATCAAAATATAAGAGAATCAGTGAGTCTACTACGTCAAATCACAAAGGTCAACTCAATGCTTTATCAAAATAGGTTGAAAAGATCCAATTGAAAGACAAAGGAATGGGGGAATACTCATTTGAGCAATCCTTGTGTTTATCACAACTTTCATCTTCTCCTAAGTCATATGACACTCTTTGATGGAAAATTTTTAAGGGTGGGAACCTTAGTGGATGAAAAAAAAGACAAGGAGTTTTTGAATTGGTTGTACAAGGATGAAGAAAAATCAAGGCATGCACTTCAAATGTACTAACATAACAGTATGAAAAAGGAAAGACAATCTTGGAAAAGATGGGCTATGAGGGAAAAGGTCCTATTGGTAAAAGAAAAGATGACATCATAAAACTGATACAACCCATCACAATGAATTCAAAGGAAAAGATGAGACTAGGATACAAGGAAGAAGCAAAAGAAGAAACTAGACAAGTTGTCAAGAGAGTGCTTTAATTGAGAGATAGTTCTAAAATAGATTCCAATGAATATGAATGGTATTCCCTCTCTGAAGTGTCTTGTCACAATAAGGAGATTGATGTGTTTCAAAAGTATACACCAACATGTACAGAGGGACAGAGCTCGGGTTATAGACCACTTGAAATTGGATCACAAAATATTATTGACTCAAGTGAAGATGGTCATTCTTCTAGCGAGATAGATACTTTGGAAGAGAGTAACATCTTAGACCTCGATATTGCCATTGGACATTCTGATGACATTTCCATCATGATGATTACCCCTTTTGACATCATCCAATCTGATGATTCCATGCCATTAGTACACCCCGAATTGATTGACTGAGACCAATCTGAGCTGTTTGATCTACCCACCTTTTCGAATGATGATGCCATCGTTAACTTCCTCTATTTTGATAACCCTGAAACATGTTCCATCATTGAATCTCATAACAAAACTTTAGATAAGGGGAGTGCCAAATCTTCTAGCTGCAAAATGAATATAAAAATTAGATCTAATGGTGAAAACCATTTAATAGCACTATTAGATCCAGAAAAAGTAAAAACAAAGAGCGTATCTCAAGGTGAAAACTTCTCTGAGGCACCAAGAGATGGAATATTTGACACTCTTCTCGAGCACTATCAGGAGAGATTGTCAGTGATGATTGAGCCTACACAGTCTATCAATGTTGCCACAAATGAAACAGTAAAGACCCTACACCTTGTGATATCCATGACAGAGGAGGAAAAACCTAGTTTCACTAAATTCTTTGAAGAGAGGCAGATCAACTTTTCTTGGTCTTATGCTGACATGCCAGACATCGACCTAGAACTCATCATGCATCATTTATCACTACCACTTGGCGTAAAACCAATAAAGAAAATGTTGAGAAAAATGCACTCTCATATTTCCCTCTTGGTAAAATCCAAATTAAAGAAGCTACTGGACGTGGGATTTATTGGACCTATTGACTATGCTGAGTGGATATCGAATATTGTGCCAGTCTCGAAACCAGACAAAAGCATCAGGATATGTATAGACTTCAAGGATCTTAACAAAGCTTTCCCAAAATATGATTTTCCTCTACCTAACATTGACATCATCGTAGACTTGACTGTTGGGCATGAAATGTTATCACTTATGGATGGATTTTTAGGTTATAATTAGATAAATATAGCACCTGAAGATCAAGATAAAACAACCTTCACATGTCCTTGGGGAACTTTCTGTTGGAATGTAATGCCTTTTGGGTTGAAAAATGCTGGAGCCACATATTAGAGAGCAATGACCACCATCTTCCATGACATGATGCACACTTTTATGGAAGACTATGCAGATGAATTATTGGTGAAATCATTCACTAGAGAGGGACATCTAGAAATTTTAGACAAGATCTTCACTAGATTGGATAAATTCAATGTGAGACTAAATCCCAAGAAATTTCTATTCGACATAACATTAGCTAAGCTCTTGGGATACATTATGTCAGCCAAAGGTATTGAGGTGGATCCTACAAAGGTCAAATCCATCATGGAGATGCCTCCTCCTAAAAACATCAACCAACTCATATCATTATAGGGAAGGTTTCAATCCATTGAGAGGTTCATCACACAACTGGTTGATAAAACTCACCCATTCAACCACTTACTACACAAGAATGTCTCTTTCAAGTGGGATAAGAAGTGTGAAGCAACCTTCAATCAAATCATGCAATATCTGATGTTACCACCAATACTAGTACCACCAGCTGAAGGAAATCCATTGATACTTTACATTGCAACAACTAAGATATCTTTAGGAGCTCTATTGGCGCAAGAAGATTTTGGAGGAACGGAAAGGGAAATCTATTATATCAATAGGACCTTGAATGATTATGAGATCAATTACACCTTCATTGAGAAAGAATATTTGGCAGTAGTATTTTCTACCCAACAACTCAGACATTACTTGCTGACTCACACCATCAAACTCATCGCTAAAATTGATCCATTAAAGTATCTACTCAATAAAGCTTCCCTAACAGGAAGACTAGCTAAATGGGTCATGATATTGAGTGAGTTTGACATCCAATATGTGGAAAAAAAAGCCATCAAGGGTCAAGCCATAGCAGATCAACTAGTTGAAGCACCATTGCAAGACAATCATCCAATGAACATTGAATTTCCAGATGCTGATGTCTTTACAATATCTACACAACAATGGATGTTGTACTTTGATGGCTCTTACACCCAACACGGATTAGGCACAAGAATATTGTTTATCACACCAAAAGGACATACCATTCCAAAATCCTACAAACTGATGTTTCCTTGCACCAACAACACAACCAAATATGAAGCATTGATCATTGGAATCAAAGTAGCAGTCAAGTGGAAGATCACATAGTTACATGTCTATGGTGATTCACAACTAGTCATTAATCAGGTAGACGATGATTACCAAACAAAAGATGACAAATTAATGCCATATAAAAGAATGGTTGATGACTTTAAAAAGTACTTTGTGGAGATAAAAATTTGAGCAGATTCCTAGAGGTGACAGCAAAGCTGCTGATGCCATGGCTACCATTGCCTCTCTTTTATAGATTCTTGAGAAATGAGTCTGTTATGAGTTCATGGTGGAACAATTTTTCAACCCATCCTATGACAATCGTGAAGCCCAAGTCATCTACCATCTAGCTGAGGCTAACACTTCTAACTACAGGAAAATCTATACCTATCTAAAAGACAATACACTCCCATCCGATTTATCCTATAACCAAAAATGAAATTTCATCTGACAAGCAGATTGACACACCCTAATAGCTGATGTGCTTTATCAATGAGGTCTTGATGTTACTTCTTGTGCCTTCAGCACACACGCCCCATTCAAAATGGGGACCCCCTCTTTCCTTCACCTTGCTGGGTAACTTTTGGCTTTTCCTCATTTTGCGTGCCCCATTTTGGTGTTCAAAATGGTCAGTGAGCCCTAAAAGTGTCATCTCAAGTAGACCATGTTTCACCCCCTTAGGTTTTCTAAGTCCTATGTCTTTGCGGGGACTCCTTGGAAGTTTGCTCCTGCCAGCATCCTTGGAGCTCCACAGGTCCGCCCTTGCGGGTTGCCCATGACAGATTTTCATGTTGCATTTGTCATGCCAAATAGCCGAGGGACCTCGTCATTCCATGGCTCGGGACCCACCACCTTGATTGTTGTTCACCATGTTTTCGACGAGTCTAAATGGCCACCCATCCCATCGGGCCCGTCCTTCTAGATCACCCCTCCCAGACTTCCATAGCTTCTTTTCCAACCACCAACGAATGTTCTCTAGTGGAGTTCCAACTGTCTCTGTTCAATCTCTCTGACACTGTCCGTTCAGCTCCAATCAGTTCGACGACCATCAGCCAACGGTGTTCCATCCATCGGGTTCTAGCCCTGCCATGACCATTTTCAAATTTCAACATACCAACCTCGCGGTCTTCCGTACGTGCATTAATTGATGGCACTTAATTCCTTAATTCCTATAACTAGCCAGATTTGACCTATCATTATCACTTCGATAGTTGATCAGAAAAAAGTCAGAGCGATCAGAGAGCTACTATCGTGTGCCACCTTTGAGCTCGAAGCCTCCCATTGCCAATCCTTTGTGCCCAACGACTGATTTAGCTACTTCTTTCATTAGGTTCTTCAGGTAAGTCCTTTGTTTGCACCTCGTTGATATTTTTCTTTCATTTCACATGAAACTAACGAATAAAAAGGATGAAAAACACACGCATTAGATAGAGGAAATTAAGGTGTAATGCCCCTTCGTGTCGGTTGTTTTGAACTTTTGTGTGAATATTTGTGTGTGCTTCTTTGATTACTATGTTATTTGATTGTGTGAAAAATATCATATGTTAGTAGTCATGTTTAAATAATTAATTAAATCATAAGTGATTTGCAAGGTTATTTAAAATATGATTAGAAATTAAAATAATAATCAATTAAATTAAATCAAATGATTTAGAACAAATGATCAAATCAAACTAATTCGTTAAAAGTAAAAGTGATATTATTAGATAAATTGATTTAAATTGTTGTGTTAAATTGAAGTTAATAATAATTATGAACAAATAATGTTGAAAAGATAATTATTATAATAAGAAATTTAATGGATACTTATTTAGAATCTTGTAAATGGTTGATTTTAATTATTTTAATGTGGAAGTAATTAATTAATAATGTATTGTGGAGATAATGAATATATATTCAAATAAAAGTTCAATTTTGTGGATTTAAATTTATTTAATTTTTTTAATCAAATGCATGATAAAAGAAAATGAAATGTAAATGCATGAAAAGGCAACAAAAGGGATTAAGGATTAATAATTATTTTTGATTTATTTCTTGAAATGTGACCTCTGGTATTCTCGGGAAGAGGAAATTGGAAGGGTTTCCTGGGTATTGATTTTAATAAGGGGTTTTCTTTGTTTGAGGGGAGTTGTTGGAATTCGGGAGAAAAATTGTTTTCAACACTGTATTCTTGTTCTATTTTCTGAAAAAATCTTAAAAGAAGAAGGTGGGATTTGAAGGAGAATTTGAGGGATCTGGGGCTGGGAACAATCGGCAGTGAGGAATTGGTTCTGCGAGAGGGAGTAAGCTTCTACAAATCTTCTTCAAACACAGGACGCCAGGTTCCTTTCTTTTCAATTAATTATTTTCTGTAGTATCAAATGAAATAGAAATTGTTTTCTCTGTGTATGAAATTTTCATAGGGTTGGAAATCAAACGTTTGTGGAAGGAAATCTGTTTGGTTATTGTTAAATCAATGAAATTTAACCAGGGATGGGGATTGTTATTTATTAGAATTTCTATGGGGTTCTGGGCTGTTGTTATTAAAAGGGGTTTTGTTTGAAATCTGGAAATGAACAGTAATTCTGTTCTTTCGTTTAATATATGTTTAAAGAGCAATTTTCCTTCAATGAATTTCTGGGATTATGAGTTTCTTGTTATGCATGTATGTTATAAAATATTGCTCTTGTTCAGAGAACAGTGATTATATTTCCCTGATTTCGAAATGTTCAGTTTCCTGTATATGTATATATATGTATATAGATATATATATGTATATATTAGATATATATATATATATATATATAGATATACACACATATATATATATATATTATATGTAAAAATGTTGAATGGAAATCAAAATTTATTGAAACTCGTTATTTTATTCCCCATCGGCACTGTTCATAGATTTATGTGTTGGTATTATATATTTTGGTTGTGTGGGGGTTCGGCCTCGGTCGTACCCTCCACCCCGCCAGCCGGTACCGTGTGACAGTCTGCGGACTGTCCATGGCTGGGCGTTTATTCCCGTGCCTGTGTATGGGTTGAAATGCCCATTCGAATTAGTATATGTTTTACTTTGTAAAACACGAATTTTTAATTATATTTACTGTGCAAAATTTACTTTTATAAATATATTTCATATATGTATTTCAAAATTTACTTTTATAAATATATATATATATATATATGTATATATATATGTACGTATCTGTATATATATATATATATATTTATATTTGTATATATATATATACTTATTAACTCATTCATTCTGATTGCACTATTTAAACTGTTGCTGTAACCATTTAATTTTATCAGTAAATACTTTGTTTATTTTTCTGGTTAAAATAAAACAAAATCTGGATTACAGTAGGAATAATAAAATAGAAAGAAATCTATGTCTTTTTGTAATGATTTATTAAATTACAATTTTGAGAGGATGATTTAGTAGAAAAATCAATTGACAGCATTGTTTATTTAATTCTTGTTTTAGTGTGAATATTTTGAGAATGGAATTTATTACGGAATTTATTTTGGAATTAAATAAGTTATCCTTTTTTATGAAGTTGAATCTTGTAGACTTGTTGGATTCTTAGAACATATCTATTCTCTATTTACATTCCCTCCTCAAAAGGAATTAAAATATATAAAGATGTAGTGGTTTTAAAAGGTATTTATGTGTGGGAATTTATTTAGATAGATTTAAGATCTTAAGGTGGTAAGTTCTAATACGTAGTTTAAGTATTTATAGTATTGTTATTATTGTCATTTTAAAGTATAAACAATTGGTCTTAAATGGTTTTCACAATTAATTTAAATATTGAAAGTGAGTGTTAAGTTAGTATGATGAAAGGAGAGTGGTAATAATGTTTTGAACATAAGTAGTTATGAAATGATAATGAATTAACTACCCAATTATTAAGTAGTTTACAATTATGTTGATAAATGAAAGGGGAAATTTAAATATATGGGCATGATTAGTGTTTGATTAGGGTATTCTTGAATTGGGTAGTTTATTGGTGAAATGGGATTGTAATCTTGACTTCCTTTATATTCATTTCATGGTTGATTTGTATGTTCTCTTTATGGATAAGTCTTTTAGAATACTTGTGATGGTTATCATGAATTGTTTTAGTTGATTGTGTAATTTAGATGGAAAAGTTGTAAAGTTATTTAGCTCTGGTCGTTAATTGATTGGTTAATAAATATTGTTCTCGATTGAATTTTTGGTTGTTGTTTATTATGTAAGTGTTTTTGTGGAGTTGTGAGTGGTTGAGTATTTAAGGTGTTCTTAAATTTGGTGCCTTGGATGCCTGGTTGAATGCTTTTACCTCTGTTGTTGAAGGATTGTTTTTGGATGGTTCCATGTTGGTGTGAATGCCTTTGGAGGTTAGTTTTGATTCAAGGAATCCTTTGTCATTTAATTTGTGTTGCAATGTAATTGGGAACTTGTATTTTGTTGATGAGTTGTGGGAAGTTGATCTTCTTGGATTTCTGATTTATTTTGTATCAAAGTTGTTTATGTAGTTTGGATGGGGTGGTTGATCTTATTTTAATGTATTCACTCATTATATTTGAATTGAAAATAGATCTGGTGGCCTTGCAATTATTGTTGTCATTGCTATGTTGTTGTTTTTATGAAGGTGATTTGCGTACCATTATAAGGGGGTTCTTGTGAGGAGAAAATTGAGGTCTCCCATGGAATGCCTAGTTGGTGGCTTTTGGTTTCATTAAGTGATTTCGTTGAATTAAAGGTTGATTTTCTTTTGTGTTTTCCTATTTGAGGTGACACCATTGTTGATTTGTGGATGGGTCTTGATGAACCTTCCCTTTTTATGGCTTTTCTGATTTACTCTCATATTTGATGAAATTTTATCCTTGTGTTGGAATTATTGGAGAAAAACTCTTGATGCTTCGCTTTACCCTCGTTTGTGGGTTTTCATTCTTTTGGCTTCAGAGGCTTGAGATGATTGACAGTTGATGTTCTCTCTCTTTATGTGCCCTTGATGTGGCAAGTGTTTTGGTTTCATGATTTTGAAAGGGTTGTACGGGAATTGTTGAGACTTTGATTATGTATTTATAGCGAGATGGGTAATGCCTCGCATGCTTCTCAGTTGTGATCTAATATTCTTGTTATGTTGTACAACATTTGGTTTCTTGGTTTTTATGTTGTTGGGTCTTTAGGGAGAGTGGCTCCTCGTGGGGGCCGGCGCCCCGCTTAAGGGGAAGGGCACAGGATAACCCACGAGTGAGTTAGTAATCAAGTGAAAACCTAATAATTAACTTAGGAGGGTTGGGTAGTAATATCATTATAAGATTTTAAAAAATGGATGCCTCATCTTCATTAGTGCTTCCGCAGACTAATGGAAGGCTGAGAAGGCCATGGTTGGCAAGGTTGTGACCTCGTCCTCACGAGAGGTTTACAGCTCATGAGTCACCCTATGGCCCAGCCTCCAGTTGGGAGGAAGGGCACAGGACAGCCATAGATGGGACTGGAGCCTCCAGTTGGGAGGAAGAGCACAGGACAGCCCATGTAGGACTATGCGATGACACTCTCCCCTAGTTGCCCATGTGTTTACTTTATTGTGTTCCTCTGGAAGTAGGTTATGGGAGTTGGTTTAGATTGTTGTTTGAATTGATTTAAATTGATTATTGTTTTAATACATCTTTAGTATACTTTGTGGTCTTGTTGATCTCATTTATATTTGATTTACGGTCTCGTATTTTTATGGTACTGTGATATAATGTTATTGTATTGTTTAATTAAAATTTGGAATTGTATTATGTTTATTAATTCAATTTGATTTGGAAGTATTTCATGATCATCCTTTGGTTACTAGTTTACTGGTCATTGCTTTGATTTATGTAATGAGATTTATGATTTTAAGTTGTTTTGTTGACTCTGGGATGTTGTTGATTATGTCATTGTAATCCTTGAGTTTTATGATACTTTTGTATGGTGTTGAGTCTCGTGGTTCCCTGCTTGGGTGTTCTTGGTTGAGGTTTCTTTCTTGTTAGCTCCTAGCAAGGGGGGTGGGTCTTCGGACTCACATGGTCGGGTGGAACGTGCTAAGCACCCCATTGGGTCCCCAGTCAAGGATCGAGAGGTGCGGATTGGTGCTGTTGCAGCGACTCCAGAGTTGTATTTGTTTTGGGAGCCAGTTATGATACTTTGTATTCATCTGTTTATTTGTATCATGTTATCTTGTGTATGGTTTTCCATTTATGTTTGGAAACACTATTGTATCATTGTATCTCTAGAACATTGTACTATAATGTAATGTTAAACTCGGTGTGAATAATGGCCATGGCAGTTATTATTCAATGTGTTAAGTTAATTATGCAAATGTTGTATTTATGTACTCAGATGGTTTTTTATCAATGATTATCATGTATGTGTTATATTTGTTAATGTTTATTTTGTTATGGATTATATCTTTGGCTTTTACTCTTTATTGTTGTTGTGTGGATCTAAGTCGCGTAATGACTCCTCTTGTGTACCCCAAGGGATGTATGTGTTAATGAATCTACTTAAATGAAATTCATGTCATGTCTTAATGTGTATTACATGGATGTTATGTTTACTTTAAAAAAAAAAATTGTGCTGTAATTATTGTTTAATTGTCCTTTGGTGTTCGCACGACGGGGCGTTACAACATGGTATCAGAGCCTAGGTTCATACACTGGGCACTATGTGTGCTCATTATGTAACCTTGCGCTTAGACCCGTGAGTCTTGAGTTTCACTTTTCTTTTGTCATTGTTGTGAACTTGAATTTCTTCTGTTAGATGGTGTCAGGTTGATTGTGCAAGAAACTGATGGAAAGGATAGGACCCTCGGTGTAGTGTGCAATGCACTGATATCATTCCTGTCAGGGATGTTCTATGGACCCTTGAGTTTTAGTGTAATGTGTTCTTGGTGATTTTTTTTATGTGTGTGAATAGGTCAAGTGTGTGTGGAATTTGCAATTTTGTTGTCCTTGAATGATGAATTATGTTTTCTTGAATTTGTGAAGGTGTAAAATTTTACCCTTTTTATTGAAATTGATGTGAGATTTGGTGTTGAATAATGGTTAAAGTGGAGTTCTTTGTGTGAAAATTATGAGTTTTAACGACAATGTGAGGTTTTTTGGATAATTATTTTATGAATTTTAGCAGAATATAGTATCTTGAGGTTAAGATGCAACTTGAATTATTGGTACTAATGTGCAATGCTCTATGGTAGCTTTTGATTTACAGGAAGTGGGCATCAGAAAGCATAGTGACGAAGGTAATATAATTGTAATATGCAGGTATAGATACTTATAATGTCAAGTAGTAATTCATTTTGATATAGTAGATGAATTAGGTTTATGGTTAGTATCCTTATACGAATATTTCCTAACTAATTAGAAGAAAATTGTTTACGAGTTACTAGAATTGTTTTGACTACTATGAGTGGTTTGGTGGGAGGGACAGTGTGGTATCACTCGCTTGCGAGTGCCCTACTATGCTGGGAGTTCCTCTCACGATGTATTTGTGATATATATATGTATTGTGCACAACGTTTGTTTGCATGGAGGATTGCAGGAACTAAGTCTCGATTCCACTTGCATTGTCAGGACAGGGCGAGCATTATATACACCCAATAGGTTTGACGTTGAACATAGGAGCTGAAAAGAAAGTTTCCCCAACCTAATTCGTCATCTGTCCTGTGTTTGACCAAATTGGTCTGGTTGCAACCCCGTCACCATTTTTGTTTGGTATCATTTCCTTATTTTTGGTTTGTTTAATTTTCGTTGCTTAGTTGATGACGTTTAGTTGATGTTTTGATTTATGGTGTTGATGTGCTTATGATCATTGATATTGTTGTGTTATCGTGTTTTTGATTGAGCTCGACTTCCAGGAGTAAGTCGATGCCTAGGGGGGGAGGATGTAATGCCCCTCCGTGTTGGTTGTTTTGAACTTTTGTGTGAATATTTGTGTGTGCTTCTTTGATTACTGTGTTATTTGATTGTGTGAAAAATATCATATGTTAGTAGTCATGTTTAAATAATTAATTAAATCATAAGTGATTTGCAAGGTTATTTAAAATATGATTAGAAATTAAAATAATAATCAATTAAATTAAATCAAATGATTTAGAACAAATGATCAAATCAAACTAATTCGTTAAAAGTAAAAGTGATATTATTAGATAAATTGATTTAAATTGTTGTGTTAAATTGAAGTTAATAATAATTATGAACAAATAATCTTGAAAAGATAATTATTATAATAAGAAATTTAATGGATACTTATTTAGAATCTTGCAAATGGTTGATTTTAATTATTTTAATGTGGAAGTAATTAATTAATAATGTATTGTGGAGATAATGAATATATATTCAAATAAAAGTTCAATTTTGTGGATTTAAATTTATTTAATTTTTTTAATCAAATGCATGATAAAAGAAAATGAAATGTAAATGCATGAAAAGGCAACAAAAGGGATTAAGGATTAATAATTATTTTTGATTTATTTCATGAAATGTGACCTCTGGTATTCTCAGGAAGAGGAAATTGGAAGGGTTTCCTGGGTATTGATTTTAATAAGGGGTTTTCTTTGTTTGAGGGGAGTTGTTGGAATTCGGGAGAAAAATTATTTTCAACACTGTATTCTTGTTCTATTTTCTGGAAAAATCTTAAAAGAAGAAGGTGGGATTTGAAGGAGAATTTGAGGGATTTGGGGATGGGAACAATCGGCAGCAAGGAATTGGTTTTGTGAGAGGGAGTAAGCTTCTACAAATCTTCTTCAAACACAGGATGCCAGGTTCCTTTCTTTTCAATTAATTATTTTCTGTAGTATCAAATGAAATAGAAATTGTTTTCTCTGTGTATGAAATTTTCATAGGGTTGGAAATCAAACGTTTGTGGAAGGAAATCTGTTTGGTTATTGTTAAATTAATGAAATTTAACCAAGGATGGGGATTGTTATTTATTACAATTTCTGTGGGGTTCTGGGCTGTTGTTATTAAAAGGGGTTTTGTTTGAAATCTGGAAATGAACAGTAATTCTGTTGTTTTGTTTAATATATGTTTAAAGAGAAATTTTCCTTCAATGAATTTATGGGATTATGAGTTTCTTGTTATGCATGTAATAAAATATTGCTCTTGTTCAGAGAACAGTGATTATATTTCCCTGATTTCAAAATGTTCAGTTTCCTGTATATGTATATATATGTATATAGATATATATGTATATATATTAGATATATATATATATATATAGATTTACACACATATATATTTTTTATATGTAAAAATGTTGAATGGAAATTGAAATTTATTGAAACTCGTTATTTTATTCCCCGTCGGCACTGTTCATAGATTTATGTGTTGGTATTATATATTTTGGCTGTGTGGGGGTTCGGCCTCGGTCGTACCCTCCACCCCACCAGCCGGTACCGTGTGACAGTCTGCGGACTGTCCACGGCCGGGTGTTTATTCCCGTGCCTGTGTATGGGTTAAAATGCCCATTCAAATTTGTATATGTTTTACTTTGTAAAACGCAAATTTTTAATTATATTTACTGTGCAAAATTTACTTTTATAAATATATATATATATATATATGTACGTATATGTATATATATATATATATTTATATTTGTATATATATATATACTTATTAACTCATTCATTCTGATTGCACTATTTAACTGTTGCTGTAACCTTTTAATTTTATCAGTAAATACTCTGTTTCTTTTTCTGGTTAAAATAAAACAAAATGTGGATTATAGTAGGAATAATAAAATAGAAAGAAATCTGTGTCTTTTTGTAATGATTTATTAAATTACAATTTTGAGAGGATGATTTAGTAGAAAAATCAATTGACAGCATTGTTTATTTAATTCCTGTTTTAGTGTGAATATTTTGGGAATGAAATTTATTACGAAATTTATTTTGTAATTAAATAAGTTTTCCTTTTTTATGAAGTTGAATCTTGTAGACTTGTTGGATTCTTAGAACATATCTATTCTCTATTTACATTCCCTCCTTAAAAAGAATTAAAATATATAAAGATGTAGTGGTTTTAAAAGGTATTTATTGTGGGAATTTATTTAGATAGATTTAAGATCTTAAGGTGGTAAGTTCTAATACGTAGTTTAAGTATTTAGAGTATTGTTATTATTGTCATTTTAAAGTATAAACAATTGGTCTTAAATGGTTTTCACAATTAATTTAAATATTGAAAGTGAGTGTTAAGTTAGTATGATGAAAGGAGAGTGGTAATAATGTTTTGAACATAAGTAGTTATGAAATGATAATGAGTTAACTACCCAATTATTAAGTAGTTTACAATTATGTTGATAAATGAAAGGGGAAATTTAAATATATGGGCATGATTAGTGTTTGATTAGGGTATTCTTGAATTGGGTAGTTTATTGGTGAAATGGGATTGTAATCTTGACTTCCTTTATATTCATTTCATGGTTGATTTGTAAGTTCTCTTTATGGATAAGTCTTTTAGAATACTTGTGATGGTTATCATGAATTGTTTTAGTTGATTGTGTAATTTAGATGGAAAAGTTGTAAAGTTATTTAGCTCTGGTCGTTAATTGATTGGTTAATAAATATTGTTCTAGATTGAATTTTTGGTTGTTGTTTATTATGTAAGTGTTTTTGTGGAGTTGTGAGTGGTTGAGTATTTAAGGTGTTCTTAAATTTGGTGCCTTGGATGCCTGGTTGAATGCTTTTACCTCTGTTGTTGAAGGATTGTTTTTGGATGGTTCCATGTTGGTGTGAATGCCTTTGGAGGTTAGTTTTGATTCAAGGAATCCTTTGTCATCTAATTGGTGTTGCAATGTAATTGGGAACTTGTATTTTGTTGATGAGTTGTGGGAAGTTGATCTTCTTGGATTTCTGATTTATTTTGTATCAAAGCTGTTTATGTAGTTTGGATGGGGTAGTTGATCTTATTTTAATGTATTCACTCATTATATTTGAATTGAAAATAGATCTGGTGGCCTTGCAATTATTGTTGTCATTGCTATGTTGTTGTTTTTATGAAGGTGATTTGCGTACCATTATAAGGGGGTTCTTGTGAGGAGAAAATTGAGGTCTCCCATGGAATGCCTAGTTGGTGGCTTTTGGTTTCATTAAGTGATTTCGTTGAATTAAAGGTTGATTTTCTTTTGCGTTTTCCTATTTGAGGTGACACCATTGTTGATTTGTGGATGGGTCTTGATGAACCTTCCCTTTTATGGATTTTCTGATTTACTCTCATATTTGATGAAATTTTATCCTTGTGTTGGAATTATTGGAGAAAAACTCTTGATGCTTCGCTTTACCCTCGTTTGTGGGTTTTCATTCTTTTGGCTTCTAGAGGCTTGAGATGATTGACAGTTGATGTTCTCTCTCTTTATGTGCCCTTGATGTGGCAAGTGTTTTGGTTTCATGATTTTGAAAGGGTTGTACGGGAATTATTGAGACTTTGATTATGTATTTATATCGAGATGGGTAATGCCTCGCATGCTTCTCAGTTGTGATCTAATATTCTTGTTATGTTGTACAACCCTTGGTTTCTTGGATTTTATGTTGTTGGGTCTCTAGAGAGAGTGGCTCCTCGTGGGGGCCGGCGCCCTGCTTAAGGGGAAGGGCACAGGATAACCCATGAGTGAGTTACTAATCAAGTGAAAACTTAATAATTAACTTAGGAGGGTTGGGTAGTAATATCATTATAAGATTTAAAAAAATGGATGCCTCGTCTTCATTAGTGCTTCCGCAGACTAATGGAAGGCTGAGAAGGCCATGGTCAGCAAGGTTGTGACCTCGTCCTCACGAGAGGTTTACGGCTCCGCATGAGTCACCCTATGGACCGGCACCTCTAGTTGGGAGGAAGGGCACAGGACATCCATAGATGGGACCGGCGCCTCCAGTTGGGAGGAAGAGCACAGGACAGCCCATGTAGGACTATGCGATGACACTCTCCCCTAGTTGCCCATGTGTTTACTTTATTGTGTTCCTCTGGAAGTAGGTTATGGGAGTTGGTTTAGATTGTTGTTTGAATTGATTTAAATTGATTATTGTTTTAATACATCTTTAGTATACTTTGTGGTCTTGTTGATCTCATTTATATTTGATTTACGGTCTCGTATTTTTATGGTACTGTGATATAATGTTATTGTTTTGTTTAATTAAAATTTGGAATTGTATTATGTTTATTAATTCAGTTTGATTTGGAAGTATTTCATGATCATCCTTTGGTTACTAGTTTACTGGTCATTTCTTTGATTTATGTAATGAGATTTATGATTTTAAGTTGTTTTGTTGACTCTGGGATGTTGTTGATTATGTCATTGTAATCCTTGAGTTTTATGATACTTTTGTATGGTGTTGAGTCTTGTGGTTCCTTGCTTGGGTGTTCTTGGTTGAGGTTTCTTTCTTGTTAGCTCCTAGCACGGGGGGTGGGTCTTCAGACTCACATGGTCGGGTGAAACATGCTAAGCACCCCATTGGGTCCCCAGTCAAGGATCAAGAGGTGCGGATTGGTGCTGTTGCAGCGACTCTAGAGTTGTATTTGTTTTGGGAGCTAGTTATGATACTTTGTATTCATCTGTTTATTTGTATCATGTTATCTTGTGTATGGTTTTCCATTTATGTTTGGAAACACTATTGTATCATTGTATCTCTAGAACATTGTACTATAATGTAATGTTAAACTCGGCGTGAATAATGGCCATGGCAGTTATTATTCAATGTGTTAAGTTAATTATGCATATGTTGTATTTATGTACTCAGATGGTTTCTTATCAATGATTATCATGTATGTGTTATATTTGTCAATGTTTATTTTGTTATGGATTATATCTTTGGCTTTTACTCTTTATTGTCGTTGTGTGGATCTAAGTCATGTAATGACTCCTCTTGTGTACCCCAAGGGATGTATGTTTTAATGAATCTACTTAAATGAAATTCATGTCATGTCTTAATGTGTATTACATGTATGTTATGTTTACTTTAAAAAAAAAAAATTGTGCTATAATTATTGTTTAATTGTTCTTTGGGGTTCGCACGACGGGGCGTTACAACATGGTATCAGAGCCTAGGTTCATACACTGGGCACTAGGTGTGCTCACTATGTAACCTTGCGCTTAGACCCGTGAGTCTTGAGTTTCACTTTTCTTTTGTCATTGTTGTGAACTTGAATTTCTTCTGTTAGATGGTGTCGGGTTGATGGTGCAGGAAACTGATGGAAAGGATGGGACCCTTGGTGTAGTGCGAAATACACCGATATCATTCCTGTCACGGATGCTCTATGGACCTTTGAGTTTTAGTGTGATGTGTTCTTGGTGATGTGTTTTATGTGTGTGAATAGGTCAAGTGTGTGTGGAATTTGCGATTTTGTTGTCCTTGAATGATGAATTATGTTTTCTTGAATTTGTGAAGGTGTAAAATTTTACCCTTTTCATTGAAATTGATGTGAGATCAGGTGTTGAATAATGGTTAAAGTGGAGTTCTTTGTGTGAAAATTATGAGTTTTAACGAAAATGTGAGGTTTTGTGGATAATTATTTTATGATTTTTAGCAGAATATAGTATGTTGAGGTTAAGATGCAACTTGAATTATTGGTACTAATGTGCAATGCTCTATGGTAGCTTTTGATTTACATGAAGTGGGCATCAGAAAGCAGAGTGACGAAGGTAATATAATTGTAATATGCAGGTATAGATACTTATAATGTCAAGTAGTAATTCATTTTGATATAGTAGATGAATTAGGTTTATGGTTAGTATCCTTATACGAATATTTCCTAACTAATTAGAAGAAATTTTTTTACGAGTTACTAGAATTGTTTTGACTACTATGAGTGGTTTGGTGGGAGGGACAGTGTGGTATCACTCGCTTGCGAGTGCCCTACTATGCTGGGAGTTCCTCTCACGATGTATTTGTGATATATATATGTATTGTGCACAACGTTTGTTTGCATGCAGGATTGCAGGAACTAAGTCTCGATTCCACCTGCATTGTCAGGACAGGGCAAGCATTATATACACCCAATGGGTTTGACGTTGAACATAGGAGCTGACAAGAAAAATTTCCCCAACCTAATTCATCATCTGTCCTGGTGTTTGACCAAATTGGTCTGGTTGCAACCCCGTCACCATTTTTGTTTGGTATCATTTCCTTATTTTTGGTTTGTTTAATTTTTATTGCTTAGTTGATGACGTTTAGTTGATGTTTTGATTTATGGTGTTGATGTGCTTATGATCATTGATATTGTTGTGTTATTGTGTTTTTGATTGAGCTCGACTTCCAGGAGTAAGTCGATGCTTGGGGGGGAGGATGTAATGTCCCTCCGTGTCGATTGTTTTAAACTTTTGTGTGAATATTTGTGTGTGCTTCTTTGATTACTGTGTTATTTGATTGTGTGAAAAATATCATATGTTAGTAGTCATGTTTAAATAATTAATTAAATCATAAGTGATTTGCAAGGTTATTTAAAATATGATTAGAAATTAAAATAATAATCAATTAAATTAAATCAAATGATTTAGAACAAATGATCAAATCAAACTAATTCGTTAAAAGTAAAAGTGATATTATTAGATAAATTGATTTAAATTGTTGTGTTAAATTGAAGTTAATAATAATTATGAACAAATAATGTTGAAAAGATAATTATTATAATAAGAAATTTAATGGATACTTATTTAGAATCTTGCAAATGGTTGATTTTAATTATTTTAATGTGGAAGTAATTAATTAATAATGTATTGTGGAGATAATGAATATATATTCAAATAAAAGTTCAATTTTGTGGATTTAAATTTATTTAATTTTTTTAATCAAATGCATGATAAAAGAAAATGAAATGTAAATGCATGAAAAGGCAACAAAAGGGATTAAGGATTAATAATTATTTTTGATTTATTTCTTGAAATGTGACCTTTGGTATTTTCGGGAAGAGGAAATTGGAAGGGTTTCCTGGGTATTGATTTTAATAAGGGGTTTTCTTTGTTTGAGGGGAGTTGTTGGAATTCGGGAGAAAAATTGTTTTCAACACTATATTCTTGTTCTATTTTCTGGAAAAATCTTTAAAAAGGGTGGGATTTGAAGGAGAATTTGAGGGATCTGGGGCTGGGAAAATTTGGCAGCGAGGAATTGGTTCTACGAGAGGGAGTAAGCTTCTACAAATCTTCTTCAAACACAGGACGCCAAGTTGCTTTCTTTTCAATTAATTATTTTCTGTAGTATCAAATGAAATAGAAATTGTTTTCTCTATGTATGAAATTTTCATAGGGTTGGAAATCAAACGTTTGTGGAAGGAAATCTGTTTGGTTATTGTTAAATCAATTAAATTTAACCAGGGATGGGGATTGTTATTTATTAGAATTTCTGTGGGGTTCTGGGCTGTTGTTATTAAAAGGGGTTTTGTTTGAAATCTAGAAATGAATAGTAATTCTGTTGTTTCGTTTAATATATGTTTAAAGAGCAAATTTCCTTCAATGAATTTATGGGATTATGAGTTTCTTGTTATGCATGTATGTTATAAAATATTGCTCTTGTTCAGAGAACAGTGATTATATTTCCCTGATTTCAAAATGTTCAGTTTCCTGTATATGTATATATATGTATATAGATATATATATGTATATATATTAGATATATATATATATATAGATATACACATATATTTTTTATATGTAAAAATGTTGAATGGAAATCAAAATTTATTGAAATTCGTTATTTTATTCCCCGTCGGCACTGTTCATAGATTTATGTGTTGGTATTATATATTTTGGCTGTGTGGGGGTTCGGCCCCGGCCATACCCTGCACCCCGCCAGCCGGTACCATGTGACAGTCTGCGGACTGTCCACGGCCGGGCGTTTATTCCTGTGCCTGTGTATGGGTTAAAATGCCCATTCGAATTTGTATATGTTTTACTTTGTAAAACATGAATTTTTAATTATATTTATTGTGCGAAATTTACTTTTATAAATATATTTCATATATGTATTTTGAAATTTACTTTTATAAATATATTATATATATATATATGTATATATATATATGTACGTATATGTATATATATATATATATATATATATATATATATATTTATATTTGTATATATATATACTTATTAACTCATTCATTCAGATTGCACTATTTAAACTGTTGCTGTAACCATTTAATTTTATTAGTAAATACTCTGTTTCTTTTTCTGGTTAAAATAAAACAAAATCTGGATTACAGTAGGAATAATAAAATAGAAAGAAATCTGTGTCTTTTTGTAATGATTTATTAAATTACAATTTTGAGAGGATGATTTAGTAGAAAAATCAATTGACAGCATTGTTTATTTAATTCCTGTTTTAGTGTGAATATTTTGGGAATGGAATTTATTACGGAATTTATTTTGGAATTAAATAAGTTTTCCTTTTTTATGAAGTTGAATCTTGTAGACTTGTTGGATTCTTAGAACATATCTATTCTCTATTTACATTCCCTCCTCAAAAAGAATTAAAATATATAAAGATGTAGTGGTTTTAAAAGGTATTTATGTGTGGGAATTTATTTAGATAGATTTAAGATCTTAAGGTGGTAAGTTCTAATACGTAGTTTAAGTATTTAGAGTATTGTTATTATTGTCATTTTAAAGTATAAACAATTGGTCTTAAATGGTTTTCACAATTAATTTAAATATTGAAAGTGAGTGTTAAGTTAGTATGATGAAAGGAGAGTGGTAATAATGTTTTGAACATAAGTAGTTATGAAATAATAATGAGTTAACTACCCAATTATTAAGTAGTTTACAATTATGTTGATAAATGAAAGGGGAAATTTAAATATATGGGCATGATTAGTGTTTGATTAGGGTATTCTTGAATTGGGTAGTTTATTGGTGAAATGGGATTGTAATCTTGACTTCCTTTATATTCATTTCATGGTTGATTTGTAAGTTCTCTTTATGGATAAGTCTTTTAGAATACTTGTGATGGTTATCATGAATTGTTTTAGTTGATTGTGTAATTTAGATGGAAAAGTTGTAAAGTTATTTAGCTCTGGTCGTTAATTGATTGGTTAATAAATATTGTTCTCGATTGAATTTTTGGTTGTTGTTTATTATGTAAGTGTTTTTGTGGAGTTGTGAGTGGTTGAGTATTTAAGGTGTTCTTAAATTTGGTGCCTTGGATGCCTGGTTGAATGCTTTTACCTCTGTTGTTGAAGGATTGTTTTTGGATGGTTCCATGTTGGTGTGAATGCCTTTGGAGGTTAGTTTTGATTCAAGGAATCCTTTGTCATCTAATTGGTGTTGTAATGTGATTGGGAACTTGTATTTTGTTGATGAGTTGTGGGAAGTTGATCTTCTTGGATTTCTGATTTATTTTTTATCAAAGCTGTTTATGTAGTTTGGATGGGGTGGTTGATCTTATTTTAATGTATTCACTCATTATATTTGAATTGAAAATAGATCTGGTGGCCTTGCAATTATTGTTGTCATTGCTATGTTGTTGTTTTTATGAAGGTGATTTGCGTACCATTATAAGGGGGTTCTTGTGAGGAGAAAATTGAGGTCTCCCATGGAATGCCTAGTTGGTGGCTTTTGGTTTCATTAAGTGATTTCGTTGAATTAAAGGTTGATTTTATTTTGCGTTTTCCTATTTGAGGTGACACCATTGTTGATTTGTGGATGGGTCTTGATGAACCTTCCCTTTTATGGCTTTTCTGATTTACTCTCATATTTGATGAAATTTTATCCTTGTGTTGGAATTATTGGAGAAAAACTCTTGATGCTTCGCTTTACCCTTGTTTGTGGTTTTTCATTCTTTTGGCTTCTAGAGGCTTGAGATGATTGAACGTTGATGTTCTCTCTCTTTATGTGCCCTTGATGTGGCAAGTGCTTTGGTTTCATGATTTTGAAAGGGTTGTACGGGAATTGTAGAGACTTTGATTATGTATTTATAGTGAGATGGGTAATGCCTCACATGCTTCTCAGTTGTGATCTAATATTCTTGTTATGTTTTACAACCCTTGGTTTCTTGGTTTTTATGTTGTTGGGTCTCTAGGGAGAGTGGCTCCTCGTGGGGGCCGGCGCCTCACTTAAGGGTAAGGGCACAGGATAACCCACGAGTGAGTTAGTAATCAAGTGAAAACCTAATAATTAACTTAGGAGGGTTGGGTAGTAATATCATTATAAGATTTAAAAAAATGGATGCCTTATCTTCATTAGTGCTTCCGCAGACTAATGGAAGGCTGAGAAGGCCATGGTTGGCAAGGTCATGACCTCATCCTCATGAGAGGTTTATGGCTCCGCATGAGTCACCCTATGGACCGGTGCCTCCAGTTGGGAGGAAGGGCATAGGACAGCCATAAATGGGACCGGTGCCTCCAGTTGGGAGGAAGAGCAAAGGACAGCCCATGTAGGACTATGCGATGACACTCTCCCCTAGTTGCCCATGTGTTTACTTTATTGTGTTCCTCTGGAAGTAGGTTATGGGAGTTGGTTTAGATTGTTGTTTGAATTGATTTAAATTGATTATTGTTTTAATACATCTTTAGTATACTTTGTGGTCTTGTTGATCTCATTTATATTTGATTTACGGTCTCGTATTTTTATGGTACTCTGATATAATGTTATTTTATTGTTTAATTAAAATTTGGAATTGTATTATGTTTATTAATTCAGTTTGATTTGGAAGTATTTCATGATCATCCTTTGGTTACTAGTTTACTGGTCATTGCTTTGATTTATGTAATGAGATTTATGATTTTAAGTTGTTTTGTTGACTCTGGGATGTTGTTGATTATGTCATTGTAATCCTTGAGTTTTATGATACTTTTGTATGGTGTTGAGTCTTGTGGTTCCCTGCTTGGGTGTTCTTGGTTGAGGTTTCTTTCTTGTTAGCTCCTAGCACGGGGGGTGGGTCTTCAGACTCACATGGTCAGGTGAAACGTGCTAAGCACCCCATTGGGTCCCCAGTCAAGGATCGAGAGGTGCGGATTGGTGCTGTTGCAGCGACTCCAGAGTTGTATTTGTTTTGGGAGCTAGTTATGATACTTTGTATTCATCTGTTTATTTGTATCATGTTATCTTGTGTATGGTTTTCCATTTATGTTTGGAAACACGATTGTATCATTGTATCTCTAGAACATTGTACTGTAATGTAATGTTAAACTCGGTGTGAATAATGGCCATGGCAGTTATTATTCAATGTGTTAAGTTAATTATGCATATGTTGTATTTATGTACTCAAATGGTTTCTTATCAATGATTATCATGTATGTGTTATATTTGTTAATGTTTATTTTGTTATGGATTATATCTTTGGCTTTTACTCTTTATTGTCGTTGTGTGGATCTAAGTCGCGTAATGACTCCTCTTGTGTACCCCAAGGGATGTATGTGTTAATGAATCTACTTAAATGAAATTCATGTCATGTCTTAATGTGTATTACATGTATGTTATGTTTACTTTAAAAAAAAATTATGCTATAATTATTGTTTAATTGTCCTTTGGGGTTCGCACAACGGGGCGTTACATAAGGCACCTAAAACCCACGTGTTGGAAACTTGAAAAACCATCGAAATCACCTTCTAGGTTGTCGCAAAACCTTATCCTCCTGGCACCATTCTTTGAGAAGAGCTTTTGCGCTCTGCGGGCCTAAGCCTTCCCATCACTGTCATTGGCACTTGGAAATTTAACTAAACTTGCAAAACAAAAAAATCACCTTTCAGACCCACCATCGCTGGGAGACTCTGTCCCTAGGGCTTCGTTCACTATCCGCAGTTTCAAATGGCATTCTGGTCCCAACCTTCTAATGCCTCAGACCCCGCTCTTCAAACTGCCTTATAAGTGAACTCGCAAATTAAATATTAAATCATGACCACCTTGGGTTCCAGCTCGTAGGCTTCCATCCGTGGCTCAACATGTTGATCTTGCCATCTTAGGCCACTTTTGTAGTCTATCCTTCTAGTCATCGGGTTCTGACTACCTCATGGCCATTAGGTCAAAATGTCAAGGATGCAAGTGATCAGTGTTTGGTGGGTCATTTCCTGTGGGCCTCTGTTGTTGATATTCCTTGTCCCGGCCGTTTTGAAGAGAGAACTACCCCGTCCTTCCACTTCCCGGGGCCCGATCCTCTGTTTGCTGATGACCTTCCCAAACAAAACAAAGAGTTCCTGGAGGCCAAATGCTTGGTTGGGTCTAACCCTTCAGGTTTCCCTTGGAAGACTTCCGCACTCTGTCTGCCCTTTTGAAATGACAACCTCCTTCCGGATTTCCACCTCCTCCAACCCGAATACCTAAGAGACCAATGTCTGCTTCCGACCGCTCTCTGAACTTGTGAGTCTTGGCCAACGAAACTCTGCCCCTAGAATGCTATTTCACCAGAGCTATTCCAAATGGAAAACCTAGATGACCAAGCTCCTCTCTGACTCTGACCACCCCAAAAATGATTTGAATGGCTCTTAATCTAAAAATGAACTTTGACCCACATGCCTAAATGGCCTATTCTCCTTATTGGGCCTAATGATTTGACCAATTCCTAGGGCGGGTGGAACCTTACGGGCCACCCTACCCTATTTTCCCTTAAAAACAAACTTCAGCCCAGGGAAGTCTGACCACTGGGGCCCGAATCATCCAAGCTCCCTCTAGTGAACTACTAATGACAATCTAGGTTATATGTTAGATTTCTTAAATGCTAAATTATTCAATCTAACTCCATTTGCAGGGATTTGACTAACATTTTAGTGTTTTCGTGCTCAAATATGCTCACCTCTCCTTTGCCCGCAGAATTTATGGAATCAGGTGCAGGACCTTCGGGAGCTTCCATGGAGAAAGAAAAAGGAAAGAAAATAGGTAGAGCACCCCGTGGGAAAGAAGATAAGGATTAGATGAAATATCAGTTCCAAGGGGAACCATTGAAATCTAAAGTCACTACAGAGTGGAAGGAGGTCTCTAGCACAAACATTGGGCACATGGACATCAAAAAATTCACACAAAGGGTCAGGATCAATCCTAAAAAAAAGAATGCAAGATTAATCAGAGGCAATAGGTTAGCCAAGGTTGCAGGCTTCCCTCCTGCTCTTATCGCCCCTAAACTAGTAATGGTTTGATGGGAGGCATACCGGCTAGAGACTCGAACAATAGTAGAAAAAGATGGAAATGTGTTAGTTGATATGTCTACTCAAGAAATTACTAGAACTTTTCATATCCCTACCTTTAGGGAGATGGAATTTCCAACCATAAACGAGTGTAAGGAAATGTGGGAGGAGGACCCACTTAAATGTAAGAAACTCATAAACCAGTTTTGGCTCAAGGAGAAGAGGGGTAGTGCTACCAAGTTTCCTGAAGAACTATTTTGAAGTAATTTTTATGAAGATTACCATGATTTGGTAACATTTTAAAGCAAGGTCATGGGCCTTCCAAATGCAACCTACTTCAAAGAATGGATGGTCTACTTTGTAGAGGAGATTCTCTGTGGAGAAGAAACCAAGTTTTACTGGGGTGGGATAATCAGCAATTGCTTCCATGAACAGTTTATGGTCGTAAAGAAAACTTCCAGATTCTACATGAAATCCTATTTGGTCTATTCCTTGGCCAAACATAGGCAGTATGGGGGCTTATTTAGAGTTCCAGATGAAGAACCTAGCAGGGAGCTAAAATGTTATGACAAATACCCCCAGCTACAATACAGGAACTACAAGAAAGATTACTGCAGGGTCAATGATGCTTTCATAGGTCATATCATTAGATTGCTCAAGGGTGACTTTGAGAGGCGAGTCTCCCACAATGCCAACTTTTTCTTGAATTAGTATGCATTTATGTTCATCCAATAGATGAAGTTTACATATATTCTTGTAGAAGGCTTCCTAGAAATACCAAACAAGCTACCTTGGTACCCTAACGATCAGATAATACTGTTGGAGCTTTCTCAATAGTTGTGACATGGGCACAACCTCTTGAGCAACAAACATATGGCAGGGATTCCTTATCCCCTCTCCTTCAGCCAAGGGATGTACGAACTCCATACCTCACAATGTGCCCACAATTCAGAGAAGGAGTTAGCCAAATACCATTTGAGACTCCACACTACCTGACCATAGATGGATCCCTACGACTATATCAAGAAAATGCTTGGAATTGAATACACCCATCTGCACAGTGCTGAGGATTTCCTAGATAATTTTCAAGATGACAATGAGTCGTGGATGATGAATTATATGTGGATGACAACATGCTTTGTAAAGAGGGTCAATCTCTTCCTAGTGCCTGATCGAGTGGAAGAAGATGAAAGCACGGTTATGGATCCCTGGTATAATGCAATTGCTAATCTTCTGCTACAACTGATTGATTGGGAAAAGCAAGAGGTTGATGACCTCAACATTCTAATCAAGCCCATCAAGGACTACACAAAAGAATGGATTGATGGGAAAGTTTCTTGGCTGAAGCAACAAGGGGTCGCTTTGACCTATGAGGGGCTTGAAAGTGAGCCAAGTGGAACAAATGGTGGGATAGTTGCTACCCCAACAAAAGAAACTTCAAAATCCCCTCCGGTCACCAGGTCGAGGAAAAGAAAAGAAAAAGATGAGAAGCAACCTAAACCAAAGGTATACGCAAGAAAGACCTCGGAGGGGGAATCTTCCAAGAGACACAAGAGTTTAGGCATCATCACAGAGATGCCTGTTATTCAAAAAGATCCACTTTGTGAAGGAGAGGAAATGGAGGCTGAGTAATTAAAATCCCCACCCGCCACCTCCACTACTGTTGCCCCTCCACCTACTTCTTAGGCCATGATAGCTACTTCTCCACTTGTAGTGGACATCTCGGTCCACCTTGCCTCTTCTTTTCCTACTGGACAAGTCGTAATGATCTTATCTTCTTCTACCACCACCTCTCCACTTTCCTCTACTTCCATGTCCCCGACCACATCTCTCTCCTTGGTCAAGACAACAATGCCAATGCGTACACTCTCACTTCCAGAGGCATTCTCTCAACATATGTAAAAGGTCCCCACAGAGATTTCTGAGGCATTGATGAGCTCAACTATTAAGGCTACCCTAACACAGATTCTTCCCAATAATCCTGCCTCCGTGCCTCAAACTGAACCACCTGAAATGAAAGCCACAATGGAAATATCCAAGGAGTTAGAAAGGAAAGAAAAGGAAGCAAGAAAGGTATTGGGGGAGGAAGCAGATGAATACCAAGAACATCTAGAGCACCAACATCTACAAAGTGATGAGATAGTATGTGAGGGAGAGGAAAGAAAATCCTCTAAGGGTGATGAAGAAGAGGATGCTGACACTAAATATATTGTAGAAACCTTTGATGCAGACTTAGAAGAAGATCTAGCTTGATAGCTAAAGGATGGTGGAGAGGAAGTTGAAATACCACCTCCTGAAGAAGAAAAAGAGTCTAATGATAAAATGGAAGAAGACACTGAACTCCCAACTAGGGACCAAGAAGAAAGCTCTAAGCCAGGTGAAGAAATTCCCCTATCAGCAGAACAAGAGAAGAAATAACAACAAGATGTGCCACCTTGACATGAGGAAGAAGAAAATAAAGAAGAAGACAAGCCTGACGAAGAGGTTGAAACCCACAAGAGTCCATAAATAGCGCAGCCCAAGGAATAGGGGCATGATGAAGAAAAAGAAGAAAAGGATATTAAAGGGGAGGAAAACCCCAAAGAGCGTATATCCACCAAATTTCCCATTAAACACACGGTGTTCATCCAAGTCTTTGATGAAGAAGAAGGAGAAGAAACAAGAAAGGATGAGGAAGAAGGTGATTGCGAATTACCCAAGAAAGAGTCTCAAATGCCCGAGTGGCTGGAAAAGCAATTAGTAAAGAAGACTCCGTCTCCCAAAGATCCAAGAGAAAGGTTGGATGCCATCTTGGCCCGAGCTTAGATCAACAAAAAAAAAGTGAAGAAGCCCAAAGTTAGATCCCAGATGACAATGGACACTTCTGGATCTAGGACCGTACAAGTAGCCATGCCAGTGGTGGAAGAAGAAGGAATAAATTACAACGTTTCCACCATCGACTGGGGGATAGCCATTAGAGAGCATAAAGTAGATCATCTCCAGGAGTCTGTTGCCATGGTGGTACATTTGATACAATAGGATAAGTTCTCCAAGGAAGAACTTAAGGCACAACTAGCTAATTTGACGACCTATATTCAACAAAGGTTATCTACTGAAGAGTTTCCCACCACATCCTCGGCTCGACTACAACTGCTATCCAAGGAGAAAATTGAAAAACTTGAGAAAATAAAGAACTAGACTAAGACTACGGAAGATTGGTTCCAACAAGTCTTGTACGCTAGAAAAATGGGCATCAATTGTGCTGTCAGAACAATAAATAAATTCTTGGAAGTTCAGAAGTCCATTGAGGGCATGCGAAAGTTTTGCACTGACTTCTTAGGAATATATGAATCCACCTATCCTAAGATTGAGGCCATCCTCAAGCTGCCTCACAAAACATGGAAAGAAGACCTTGCATTCGTGGAGGACAATCACTGGCTAGTGGATATGTGGAAGCTGAATTTTGATCACAAAAATGAGATATTGGAGAAAGTACTCTGCAAGGTGGAGCTGGACATTGATTTGGCCAAGGACATTAGGACCAACTATATTGAGTATATGAAATTGATGACGGGCTACAATGTTTTAGCTATCGAGATTGATTTGGGAAAGGTAAAGTCTTACTTCCATAAGAAGATGGAAGATGGAATGTTAGGAGAGCTCACCACAGATTTCATGAATTTTGCTGCTCGAGCCTTCGCCCAATCTGAACAGGTCAGGAATAGTACAACTAAGTGTGATGAGGATTGGGGTACACTTACGGGCTGGTCTAAACAATAGATCTACCAAGTGCTCCAATCTAATATAATGGAGATCGAGAAACTTCAGGCGTTAATCAACAAATTCATGGAGTACGCCACTTTGAAGAAGTAGGAAGGAAACCCGATCGTTGATGATAAGCTCCTCATAGAATAGCTACAGCAAAGACAATCAGCAAAAGAAAAAAATTCTACAGTGCTGTCACAAGACGACAAAATAGGGGAAAGACAAAGAATGTATTTTAAATTGTAATATATTTGGGGGCAGGTGGAACCCTAGTTTGTAGTGAATATTGGCCACACAATGCAAATCAATCTTGTCCATTCATTTTTTCTTTTTGAACACTATAAATAGGGGGTCTCCTCTCATTTTCAAGAGAGAGTTGAGTTGTTGTAATGACGTGCTGTAAAATTTTTAGTAGAAATTCATTGAATTTGATGGATTCTTGAGTTTCTTTGAATGTTTCATGATTTATCTCCCATAGTTAGCTGATTTAGTTAGATTTCCTTTGCTATTCTTCATGGTCTTAGATTTCTTTGATAGATTAGTTAATGTTGTTCAATGGTTGTGTAGATTTCTACTATGTTGATGCATTTCTTGTCCATACTTCTTGCTATTTACTGATGGTAGATAGCTATGTAAAGTTAGTCTGGACTTAAATTGAAAGCTGCTCCAAAATTTTATTTTTTGTTCATGCATATTTATGGTGAATGAATGGTAGAACATTTGTAGTCCATAGAAGCTAGCACAAGTTTCATGATACTGTGAGTTTTATGGTTAAGTGAAATTATGTTTGAAGGAAGCTACCCATAGTAGAACCCTCCATGATCACTGTTCATAGTTAGTTTCAGATCTAGGAAACTCTTCTCTTCCCTACCTTTTTCCTTTTCTTTTAATAAGTAGCCTATGCTAAGGTTCATTGCACATTGTAAAGCCAAATATTAGGATAAAATTGGAATTTATGATTGCTATTTGAACTTACAACAAACTGCGCTCTAACTTCCCACTTTAGGAACTCCATTTCAAGATTCATTTTGTATCTAGCCTAAATAACATAAGTCTGCCCTACAATTACCAAAAAAATCATATCAAACATCAACTGAGAAACTCCATGTACATCATGAGTTGACACCCAAGAGAGCTTGGGGTAGCAATTGGTAACTTGCTTGTGAATTTCTATCTTTCAAGAGAGGTAGTGCGCCTATGCACTTCCTGTGTTGAGAAAGTGCTAAAAAACACATCAACATAAATGGTGCTAGAAGAAGGGCTTAGTTAAGTTGGATCAAATCAGATTGTTCTCCCCTAAAATATTTCAGAGAGTTTTAAGGTGAACACTAAACAAAGGAATTTCAAGAGTTGCAACCCCCCACAAGGGCTAAGCGAACCAAGGGAGGGGATGCCACCTCTTCCTCTTCCTCCATCTCTCCAACTTCCCTTCCACCTTCACCTTCCTCCAAATTTCATCCATCCTCCACTCAGCCATTCCAAATTGCCTTCAGCCCCCATCCTTCCCACAGATGGGGAGTAACCTCTTCCCCTATCCTCCAAGTCCAGGGTATAGTCCCAGCTACCGCTGCCTCATTGCAGCCCCAAGTTACTATTCCAAAATAGCAAGTACTACCTCTACCTCCCCTCATGGCTTGGTTGATGCAAAACCTTTATCCATTGCACTTAAATGCTTACCAAGACATGCCCAAGAATCTAGAGAGCTTCTGCACGAAGTTTAACCCTCACAATCCACAAAGGACGACAAAAGAACACATTAAGATATTTGAAACAACAATCAAAGATATGTAGGTCGATGATGATGATGTGGTGTGTAGGCTCTTTCAATATTTGCTGGGAGAAGAAGCTTTTTATTGGTATATCAATCTGCCACAGGGGTCCATTACTTCATGAGACCTTATGATGAATGTGTTCCTGTAGAAATACAAAATTCTGATCAGCCCTTCAGAGCTGTATTGATAGTTTATGTTCGTCCATAGGGAAATCAATGAACTAATCAACTCTTTCAATGATCATTTCCATCGCACCTACATGAGGCTCCAAGCTCCATATGTGCTCAACGATGCCGCTGCCCTGCTTGTTTATTATGCGGTGTTAGACAATCTTACATCAATATTGGTAAAAAGAATGCACCCACTACTCACAAGGTTGGTGGATGCCTATTCAGAGGCAGTCATTGCCAGTACTAATTTGGGATAGAAAATTTCTGGTCTGCTGCCCTCTTTGGGTCTGGTGGCTCATCTGATGTAGGTTCAAGGGCTCAATCAAGCATTCACTCAATAGACACCTCTTATGAACCATGTTCCTCAACTATCTATAGTTACACATCTAGGACAACTGATGAATCATGTGCCTCCCTCGCCTCCCTACTTGCAGTGCCAACAACACCCAACCTATCCTCAGGTTCCCCAATAGTAGTAGGTGTACTCTTAGTAGCCTCACGCACCTTATACCTTCCATGACCAAAATTCTCTCCAGCACATCAAAATCAGCTAATGGCCCCACCTATTTTTCTTCAAAATCAATTGTCGTAGCCAAGTAGTACTAAGAAATATTGGCTTGAGGAGCTGACTGAAATGATAAAGAAAATGTCGACAAAGATGGCACACCTGCGAAATCAGAATAATCAACTGCAGGCCTCCCAACATAGCCTGCAGGCTAATCTCAATTGAGATAATAGAGATAACAGAGACCACAAGGATAACCACAAAGCAAGTACCTCCTTAGGAAAAAATTATGAAAAGGGTCAGAACTCCAATGAAAATTTTGAAAGGAAACCCTCCCAGAGGAAAAACCAAATGTGGAATACAAGGCCTAAAATTGGGGGTGTTCCCACTCCTCTTGATCAACCTTCTAGTAATGAAAAGCTGACTAGTGGAGTGTACCTCACCAAGGCTTCCCTATCTAGATGGTGTTAGATTCATATGACAAGCAGGCATTCTAAGCTAGACTATCCTGAATTCCAGACAGTCACAAAAATCTTTCAAATAGAGGTCCAAAACGCCGTTAATAGTGCAAGCTACAGAGACCTCATTCCCTCTGAGCCTTATGAATCATCCTGTCTCGTATTCAACCAAGCCCCATTCCCTTATAGCGACTGCAATGAGCTAGAGATCAAGGTTGCCTCTACCAAGAATGAAGAAGTGCAAGAGGTAAGTAATGAAGGAACCTTGTCTCAGCTTTTTGATTCAGTAGACAATGGTCCAGTAGATGAGGAAGAACCATATGTAGATGAGGTTCACATGTTCCACCAAAGAACAACTCCCTACTACCTTAGGAATAGACAGGCGGGTGGACCTTTCACAACTTCAAATCCACCAAATAATTTTAGTACCCCACCTAACCCCAATGCTAGTAATAATCCTGGGCTTCCCCATGTGCCGATACAATACCTCAACAAGGATAGGCCACAAAATCAGCCACAAGATCAGTCACAAAATCACCCTCAAGGACAACCCCAAAATCAATCAAGCCAAACAAAAGCCCAGCCAACCAGCTCCACCATAGGTACAACTTTCAAAATTGAAATTAAACAAATGGGCGAGTACATTGCCGAGGAGTTCAAAAAGGTCAAAATTAGCTCGTTTTCCTTTGAGTTACTCAAGGTCCCTGCTACAAGGCATGCATTATTTAGGGTAATTAATGGGACTCCTTCCTCTAAGGAAGCACAAGAAATACTGGCCAAAAGAGTCTCTTTCGAAGACCCTCCAAATGAACCCGTTATTCAGCAGATTCATGGAAAGAAGATAGATCCACCTCAAGGTTAATCAATGGGTAAGTAACCTGCCAAAGAATCAGCTCAAAATAATAACCAGATCTCCAAGGATCAAACCTCTAGGAAAACTAAGGATAGGGTTGGCGATAAGAACAGAGCTCAAGTGGCTCAGGTAGACACACCTATGGGCCTCTTCCAAGGAAATTTGGAAACACCACCCTTCCTCACAACCATCTGGATATTCAGGAAGAATTTGCACAATTGTTTGATTCACTTCGGAGCATCTGCCAATGTTATGCCCCTAGATGTATGCAAAGCCCTTGGGATTACCCCCACACCTTCAAGAAAAAAGGTGACTTATCTAGACAAGAAAGAGGTTAACATTGTGGGGGAAATGAATTAGATCTCCATGTAGATTGCTGCAGATCCAAGGGTGCAATAGTTTATTGACATCCAGGTTGCGGATATTCCCAATGCATATGGAATAATCTTGGGATGAGACTTCACTCGTGCACTGAATGGATATGCTGCAACATATTTTTCTCAAATGTTGTTGCCATGGAATGGACTACTGAATCAGATCCACATTGATTAGGAGCCATGCAAGAAATTCATGATCATGAAATACAACAACCTCAATAAGGTGTTATTTGCTAAAATGGAATTGGGAAATTATTTTCCCTTTTCTTATCATGAAGAAGCATAGATTCAAGAAGAAGGGATGGTTACAAAGGTCTTCCTGGTGCAATGCAACCCTCCAGTTTATTTAGCCCATACACCTTAGTTCACAAAAATGCTAGTAGAAGCCAATGATGAGGAATTCCCTAAAGATAAGATTTTAGGATTACTGGATGGATTTGGGGACTTTATGGAGAAGTGCATACAAAATCAGCTTAGCTTGGGTGCGAGGATGAATTTCCAAGAGCTCCTACTACCCAATTGGTGTAGGGTACACGATGCTACCAATTCTAAGTTTGAGTGTTGTCTATGCCAAACAACAGTGGAATAGGTCAAAGGATTGGCTAATCCTCGGAAGGAAACACCAGCAGGGAAGCCCACCCTCAAACATACCAAACCACGACCTACTTCTGAAGTTGTATATGTCAACTTGTAGCCTAGAGGTAATGATCACCTCATTGGCCCTGGAGTCAAAGAGCCTTCCAAATTATGGACATTATGCTTCGATGGATCCAAATCAAAATAGGGGGCTAGTGCCGGATTCAAGCTAATCAGCCCTACGGGTAAGACCTATTTCGCTTCCCACAGACTTCAATTCTATTGTACCAATAATGTAGCGAAATATGAAGCTTTAGTGCATGGTCTTTTGATGGCCTTAAGGAAAAATGTTAAAATGCTACAAGTTTTTTGTGATTCCAAATTGGTGGTCAAACAAGTCAAAAAATTGTACTCATGCCATGACAGAAGGTTTGAAAACTATAGGCATAAGGTTTGGGATCTCTTAGAAGGTCTAGACACATTTAATATTTAGCTGATCCCTCATGCTCAGAACCATACAGCTGATGCTTTGGCTTAGACAACCAACACTTTACAACCCCTGTCTCTGTCTGGCCTTAAGAAGTTTACTGTTGAGTTGACCTCCACTCCATTTGTCCCAGACAATGTCACTCACTTCTAGGTATTCAATGATGACAAGCATATCCTGAAATTCATCACAAGCTCTGATGTGTTTGCCACACAAATTATTGATGAAGCTAATCTAGAAGGGGCTGAATTAGATATAGAGGGAGTTATTAACATCAAAACAAACACTATCCCCAGAGGTATTGTTCAACTTGAACACATTTTTGACTTGGATCGAATAAGAGATTAGGATAAAAAATTAAAGGAGTCCATAAGCAACCAGTGTGACACTCACAACCTAAGAACAACCGAGGAGGTCAAAAATGTGTTCATTGGAAAAGTATGTACTGTAGAAGAAAAGAAAGAGATCGTTGGCACTTTGTGGAAGTATCATGATGTGTTGGAATGGAGCTACGAAGACTTAAAGACATATGATACCTCCATCATCACACACACTATTCCCCTTAATATAGATGTGCAACCATTCTGGCAACGCTAGTGCCCCATCAATGCCTTGTTGGAGCCTATAATATACAAAGAGGTGCAAAAATTACTTTCGGCTAGAATAATATTTTGAGTAAGGCACTCCACATGGGTGGCTAACTTGGTCCTAGTCAGAAAGAAGAATGGAGAAATTAGATTATGTGTGGACTTCCACAATTTGAATAGAGCTTCATAGAAGGACAACTATCTAGTGCCTTCATTGGATGAAGTACTGCAAATCATCAATGGTTTGCAAAAGATGTTTTTCCTCAATGGGTACTCCAGGTATAATCAAGTGATGGTGCAGTACAAGGACCTCCATAAGACAACATTCACCACTAAGTGGGGAACCTTTGCTTATAGAAGAATGCCATTTGGGCTCATCAACATCGGTGCCATCTTCCAACACGCTATGGACATAGCTTTTAAAAACTTGATTGGAAAGTGCATAATCATTTACATGGATTATTTGACCATTTTCTCTAAGAAGCAGAGTGATCATGTCTCCGATTTATGCAAAGTATTTCAAAGGTACTGAGAGTTTGGAGTTTCTCTTAACCCAAAGAAGTGCATCTTCAGGGTAATTGAAGAGATATTGCTCAGGCACATCATTTCAGAGTGGGGAATATCCATAGATCCTGAACACATCTAATCCTTAGTGAAGATTCCACTATTAGGTAGCAAGAAAGAACTCAAATATTTCTTTGGAAAGATCAACTTCGAGAGGAACTTCATCACAGGTTTTGCTGAGATCGTCAAGCCACTCAACGCCATGTTGAAGCAAGATGCTAAGATAAATTGGACTCCCAAAGAAAAAAAAGCCTTCAAAGAAATTAAACAGGCAATTGTTGAAGCACTAGTGCTAGTCATCCTAGACTATCTGAAGCCATTTTATATTTATTCATTCACTTCAGATCACTCATGTGCCAGTATCCTAACCCAAAAGAACAACAAAGGAAATGATCACCTAATCGCCTTTATGATTACTCCCTTAAAAGATTCTAAGTTGTGGTATCATAACGTGGATAAGTAGGCGTATGCCCTTTTTAGAGGAGTAAAGAAGTTCAGACACTACATCTTGCGCAACAAGGTGTTTGTCATTATTCCTGATCCAGCGGTGAAGACATTACTCATGCAAAATGAGTTGGGAGAACGAAGAGCAAAGTGGGTTACATTGTTGTAGGAATATGACTTGGAGATTCAACCCATGGAATTAGTAAGAGGACAGGTGCTTACCTAAATGATAGATGAAACAAAAATTGAAGGAGGGCTTGAGTTGACAGTGCAGCAATACCAGCTCGAGGATGTTTCCCCGGGGGAGTGGTACGATGACATAGTCTATTTGTCTATTGAGTCACAAGTGTCCACCCTGCCTGTAAGGAGTTGAAAAGCATTCCTTCAGGCTGAAGAGAAACAAATTCATGTTGCAAGGATCCATACTATATAAGAGGAATCATGAAGGTATCTACCTGAGATGCCTTGGCAAAGAAGAAGTTGGCCGGGTCTTGAAAGAATTTCACAAGTATGGCACTGGCCATGGATCGGGCCCTTTGATTGCTCATCAAATCCTATAGGTAGGTTATTACTGTCTGACACTCTTCAAGGATTCTCATAATCATGTTCGTACATGCCACATTTGCTAGACTGCCACAACCAGGGAGAAGAATGTTGTTGTCCCATTGCAACCAGTTTTGGAGGTGAGACCGTTTGCATAATGGGGTCTCAACTTCATTGGTCCGGTAAGCCTACCTTCATCTGTAGGACATAGGTACATTCTAACTACTTCTGATTATTGTACTAGATGGACAAAAGCCATTGCATGTAGGTAATGCACGACAAAGGTAGTTACAAATTTTCTTGAAAGTTTTATATTAAATAATTTTGGTTGTCCGTATGCGTTAGTGTGTGACAATGGACCTACATTCTCCTCAAAATTTTCTAGTTGGGCCTTTGATTATGGAATTTTTCTCAAATTCTCATCCAACTACTACCCCTAGGGCAATGGTTTAGCAGAATCCACAAATAAGAACCTGATCACTGTGATTAAAAAATTGCTCGATTGGAATCCCAAGGACTAGCACACCCAACTTTGTTTTTCCCTTTGGGTAGATCCAACCCACCACAAGGATGCTCGTGGTGATTCCCTGATCCACCTCATCTATGGCTTAGAGCAAATATTCCCCATTGACTTGAAGATTCCCACCCTCCAATTTATCAATGACTTTTATGAAGGAGGGGATCGTAGAGAAGCCTGCCTAGCTGAGTTGTTGCACTTCAAAGAAGTGTGTGAATGTGCAATAGAGAATTTTACCAAACATTAGGGTGTAGTCAAAAGATGGTTTAACTATTGAGCTAAAATTAGGGCCTTTCGAATAACTGATCTAGTCCTATGTTGGGACAAGGCCCACGAAAATAGAGGGGGACATAACAAATTCGACAAGCTTTGGCTTGGCCCCTTTCGAATAGCTAAAATTCTAGGAGACAATGCTTTTCTCTTAAAGACTCTAACTGGTGAGGATGTGCCATTTTATATCAACGGGAAACCCCTAAAGTATTACTTCTAAGCCTGAGCTCCCTTGAGCTCTTCTTTTATAAATACTTGTATATAGGTTAGTTTAAGTTGCTTTTGGTTTTCTTTCATTTCATTTTTTTTTGTCACCTCATTTTGCTCATCTCCTAGCTATTTTGTTTTGATGAGGGTGTTCTTCATTGCTACTGCAATGGCTATGCTCACTCAACGAATGATTCACTTTGCTTCCCACTCTTAGTGTTCTTTGGCTAAATTTTCACTCTCAACCGTTGGTCTCTGATTGCTGCCATGGAATGGATTCCTCATTTGAACTATGTTTGAGAACTTGACCCTTGGTTGAATCATCCTTTTACATTCATCTCAGATCTTGCACAACACACATATTAATTATTTCCAAAGTGTTGTACCATAGTTGTTATAATGATCTGGTGAGTGAAAAATCTTAAGTCCGCTCCAGTGACCACTGTGGCTCACAAACCCATTATAGGCTTCAATGCTTACATGGTTGAGCAAGATGATAAAATGTGAAAATAAAGAAAGAAAAGAGAGCATGATGAAATAAAGCAACCGTATGGGCGTGCAGATAACTCTACTAAGGCTATGGACGCCCGACCAACAATAGAGATATATTTGTAGGGTCATAGCAACAACTTCGCCGAGGCTATGGATGCTTGGCTGGCAGTGGGGAAATGTCTAGGTTACTTTTGGGGTTGGATGGTTTATGTAGCTTGCTCAGTTAGATTAGCTTCCACTTGTCATAGTTTATGTGGAAAGAAAATGAATTCACTACACACACACACTTCTGAGATGTTTTGAAGGTTGACTAAACTAAGGATCCCGTTCTCCTAGTTCACTTTTGGAAGTCAGCCCTTGGTTTGCAAAACCAGAGATTCTGGGTTATGAATGAGCATTTATCCTCAAAATGCTTAGGAGCGTTCCCCAATAGAGTCACCATTTGTTGTGCCCTCAACACACACACCCTGTTCAAAACAGGAACCCTCTCTTTTCTTTGCCTTTTTAGGTCACTTTTGGCTTTTCCTCATTTTGCGTGCCCCATTTTGGTGTTCAAAATGGTCAGTGAGCCCTACAAGTGTCATCTCAAGTCGCCCATGTATCACCCCCTTAGGTTTTCTAAGTCCTATGTCTTTGCGGGGACTACTTGGCAATTTTCTCCTGCCAATGTCCTTAGAGCTCCATGGGTCTGCCCTCATAGGTTGCCCCTAGAGGATTTCCCTATTGCATTTTTCATGCCAAATAGCTGAGGGACCTCGTCATTCCGTGGCCTGGGACCCACCACCTTGATTGGCATTCCCCATGTTTCCGACAAGTGTAAACTACCAACCATCCCATCAGGCCTGTCCTTTTGGATCGCCCCTCCTAGACTTCCATAGCTTCTTTACCGACCACTAACGACCATTCTCCAGCAGAGTTTTGCCCGTCAGGGTCCAATCTCTCCACCGCCGCCTGTTCAACACCAATCAATTCGATAACCATTAGTAGACGGCATTCCATCCATCGAGTTCTAGCCCTGTCGCGACTGTTTTCAAATTTCAACGCACCAACCTCGTGGTCCACCGTACGTGCATTAATTGATGGAATTTAATGCCTTAATTCCTATAAATAGCCAGATTCAACCTATCATTATCACTTCGACAGTTGATATGAAGAAAGTCAGAGCGATCAGAGAGCTACTTTCGCATGCCGCCTTTGAGCTCAAAGCCTCCCATTGCCAATCCTTTTTTCCCAACAACTTATTTAGCTACTTCTTTCATCAGGTTCTTTAGGTAAGTCCATTGTTCATGCCTCGTTGATGTTTTTCTTTAATTTCACGTGAAACTAATGGATAAAAAGGATGAAAAACACACAAATGAGATAGAGGAAAGTAAGGAACCTAAAACCCACATGATGGAAACTTGAAAAACCATCAAAATCATCTTCTAGGATGTCGCAAAACCTTATCCTCCTGGCATTGTTCTTCAAGCAGAGCTTTTGTGCTCTATGGGTCTGAGCCTTCCCATCGCTGTCACCAACAATTGGAAATTGAACTAAACTTGCAAAATAGAAAACTCACCTTTCAGACTCGCCATCGGGGGGAGACTCCTCCATTTCACTATTGAAACTTGGCAAAAATATTTCAAACTAAATAGAGTTCAACACACCGCCTGGGTTTGCTCCTGCAGAACTCTGTCCTCGAGGCATCGTTCACTGTCTACCATTTCAAATAGAATTCTGGTCCCAACCTTCTGATGCCTCGAACCCTACCCTTCAAACCGCCTTATAAGTGAACTCACAAAAAAAACTTAAATCATGACCACCTCAAGTTCTGGCTTGCGGGCTTCTATCCGTGGCTCACCATCTCAATCTTGCCATCTCAGGAGGCTTTTGCGATCCGTTCTTTTGGCCGCTGGGTTTTGACTCCCTCATGGCCGTTAGGTCAAAATTTCAAGGATGCAAGTGATCAATGTTTGGCGGGTCATTTCTTGTAGGCCTCCATTGTCAAAATTCTGCCCCGTCCTGGTTGTTTCGAAGAGAGAACTACCCGGTCCTTCTGCTTCCTGGGCCCCGATCCTCTATTTGCCAATGACCTTCCCAAAAAAAAACAAAGAGTGCCTAGAGGGAAAATCCTTGGTCGGGTGCAACCCTTTGGGTTTCCCTACGCAGACTTCTGCACTATGTCCGCCATTTTGAAATGACAATTTCCTCACGAATTTCTGCCTCCTCCAACTCGAATACCTAAGAGACCAAGGTCTACTACCGACCGCGCTCTGATCTCGCGACTCCTGCCCCCAGAATACTATTTCACTAGAGCCCTTCCAAATGACAAACCCAGATGGCCAAGCTCCTCCTTGACTCTGACCGCCCCAAAAATGATCCGAATGGCTCTTAATCTGAAAACAAACTTTGACCCACGTGCCAAAATGGCCTATTCTCCTTAGTGGGCCTAATGATTTGACCAAGTCCTAGGGAGGGTGGAACCTTGCAGGCTGCCCTGCCCTATTTTCCCTTCAAAACAACCTTCAGCCCAGGGAAGTCTGACCCCTAGGGCTCAAATCATCCAAGCTACCTCTAGTGAATTGATAATGAAAATCTGGGTTATATGTTAGATTTCTTAAATGCTGAATTATTCAATCTAACTCCGTTTGTAGGGATTTGACTAACGTTTCAGTGTTTTCATGCTCGACTATGCTCACCTCTCCTTTTCCCACAGGATTTATGGAATCAGGTGTAGGACCTTCAGGAGTTGCGGTGGAGAAAGAAAAAGGAAAGAAAATAGGCAGAGCACCCCATGAGAAAGAAGATAAGGATCAGATAAAATATCAATTCCAAGGGGAACCATTGAAATATAAAGTCACTATAGAGTGGAAGGAGGTCTCCGACACAAACATTAGGCACATGGACATCGACGAATTCACACAAAGGGTCAAGATTAGCCCTAAAATAGAGAATGCAAGATTAATCAGAGGCAGTGGGTTATCCAAGACTGTAGGCTTCTCTCCTGCTCTTGTCACCCCTGAACTAGTAATGGCTTGTAGGGAGGCATAACAGATAGAGACCCAAACGATAGTAGACAAAGATGGAAATGTGTTAGTTGATATGTCTACTCAAGCAATTACCAAAACCTTTCATATCCCTACCTTCAGAGAGATGGAATTTCCAACCATAAAGGAGTGCAAGGCAATGTGGGAGGAGGACCCACTTAAATGTAAGAAACTCATAAACCAGTTTTGGCTCAAGGAGAAGAGGGGTAGTGCTACCGAGGTTCCCCAAGAACTATTTCAAAGTGATTTTTATGAAGATTACCATGATTTGGTAACATTGTTAAGTAGGGTCATGGGCCTATCGACTGTGGCTTACTTCCAAGAATGGATGGTCTACTTTGTAGAGGAGATTATTTATGGAGAAGAAAACAAGTTTTACTAGGATGGGATAATCAACGATTGCTTCCATGAATAGTTTATGGCCATAAATAAAACTTCCAGATTCTACATGACATCCTATTTGGTCTATTCCTTGGCCGAAGAAAGGTAGTATGGGGGCTTATTCAAAGCTCTAGATGAAGAACCTAGCAAGGAGCTAAAATTTTATGACAAATACCCCCAGCTGCAATACAAGAACTACAAGAAATATTACTGCAGGGTCAATGATGATTTCATAGGTCATATCATGAGATTGCTCAAGGGTGAATTTGAGAGGTGAATATCCCACAATGCCAACATTTTCCTGAAGCAGTATGCCTTTCTATTCATCCAATAGATGAAGTTTACATATATTCAAGTAGAAGGCTTCCTAGAAAGACCAAACAAGCTGCCCCAGTACCTTAACAACCAGATAATACTGTTGGAGCTCTCTCGATAGTTGTGACATGTGCACAACCTCCTGAGTAGAAAACATATCGTAGGGATTCCTTATCCCATCTCCTTCAACCAAGGGATGTACAAACTCCATACCTCGCAATGTGCCCACAATTTAGAGGAGTTAGTCGACAACCATTTGAGACTGGATATTGCCCGGCCACAGATGGATCCCTATGACCAAATCAAGGAAATGCTTGGACCTGAATATGCCCTTCTGCATAGTGCTGAGGATTTATGGCCTAATTGTAAAGATGAAAATGAGGTGTGGATGAGGCATTATATGTGGATGACCGCATACTTTGTAAAGAGGGTTGATATGTTCCTAGTGCTTGACCGAGTGGAGGAAAATGAAAGCATGATCATGGATCATCGGTCTAAGGTAGTTGCTAATCTACCACTACTATTGATTGATTGGGATGAGCAAGAGGTCGATGACCTTGACATTCTAACCAAGCCCGTTGAGGCCCACACAAAATAATGGATTGATGGGAAAGTTGCTTGGCTGAAGGAACAAGGGGTCACTTTGACCTATGAGGGGCTTAAAAGTGAGCCAAGTGGAACAGATGGAGGGACAGTTTTTGCCCCAATAAGAGAAACTTCAAAATCCCCTCCAGTCACCAGATCAAGGAAAAGAAAAGAAGCTGATGAGTAACGGCCTAATCCAAAGGTATACACAAGAAAGACCTTAGAGGGGAAATCTTCCAAGAGACATATGATTTTGGGTAGCGTCACCAAAATGCCTATTATTCAAGAAGATCTACTATGTGAAGGAGAGGAAATGGAGGCCGAGCAACCAAAATCCCCACTTTCCACCTCCACTACTGCTGCCCCTCTTCCTACTTCTCAGGCCATGATAGCTACTTCCTGAGCTCTAGTGGAAATCTTAGTCCACCTTTCCTTTTCTTTACCTACTGGAAAATTCATAATGATCGACTCTTCTTTCGTCACCACCTCTCCACTTTCCTATGCTTCCATGTCTTTGATCACATCTCTCTTTGGTCATGAAAACAATGCCAATGCCTACACTCTCATTGCTAGAGGCATTCTCTTGGCATATGCAGAAGGTCCCCAAAGAGCTTTCTGAGGCATTGATGATTCTAGCTATTTAGGCTTCCTTGGTACAAATTCTGGCCAATATCCTTGCCTCCTCGCCTCCAACTAAACCACTCGAAATGAAAGCCAAAATAGAAATATCTGAGGAGTTGGAAAGGAAAGAAAAAGGAAGCAACAAAGGTATTGGAGGAGGAAGTAGATGAATACCAAGAACATCCAGAGCACCACCATTTACAAATTGATAAAGTAGTCCATGAGGGATAGGAAATAAAATCCCCCAAGGGTGATGAAGAAGAGGATGTTGATACCAAATATATTATAGAAACCTTCGATGTGGACTTAGAAGAAGAGCTAGCTTGATAACTAAAGGATGGTGGAGAGGAAGTGGAAAGATCACATCCTGGAGAAGGAAAAGAGTGTAGTGGTAAAATGGAAGAAGACACTAAACTCCAAACTAGGGAGCAAGAAGAAATATCTAAGCCAGGTGAAGAAATTCCTCTCTCAGCAGAACAAGAGAAGAAAGAACACCAAGATGTGCCACATTGGTACAAGGAAGAAGAAAATATAGAAGAAGACAAGCTTGAAGAAGAGGCTGAAACCCACAAGAGTCCAGAAACATAGCAGCCTTAGGAACAGGGGCGTGATGAAGAAAAAGAAGAAAAATATACTAAAGGGGAGGACAACCCCAAAGAGTGTATGCTCACCAAGTTACCCATTAAAATCATGGTGTTCATCCAAGACTTTGATGAAGAAGAAGGAGAAGACACAAGAGTGGAGTAGGAAGCTCCTAATGATAAAGAGGTTGAAGTCAGAATGGACGAGGAAGAAGGTGATCATGAATCACCCAAGAAAGAGTCTTAGATGCCTGAGTGGCTGGAAAAGTAATTAGAAAAGAAGACTCCAGCTCCCAGTGATCCAAGAGCAAGGTTGGAGGCCATCTTACTCTAAGCTCAGATCAACACAAAAAAAGAAAAGAAGCCCAAAGTTAGATCCCAGATGACAATGAACGCTTCTAGATCTAGGACCATGCAAGTAGCCACACTAGTGGTGGAAGAAGAAGGAATAAGTTATGAAATTTCCACCATTGACTTGGGCATAGCCACCAGAGAGCAGAAAGTAGATCATCTCCAAGAGTCTATTGCCACGGTGGTGCATTTGATACAGTAGGATAAGTTCTCCAAGGAAGAACTTAAGGCATAGCTAGCTGATTTGATAGCCTATACTCAGCAAAGGTCATCTACTGAAAAGATTCCCACCACATCCTCGACTCCACTACAACTGCTATCCAAGGAGAAAATTGACAAACTTGAGAGAAGAAAGAATTGGACTAAGACTATGGAATATTGGTTCCAGCAAGTCCAGTACGCTAGAAACATGGGCATCAATCGTGTTGTCAAAACAACAAATAAATTCTTGGAATTCCATAGGTCCCTTGAGGGCACGTGGAAGTTTTGCACTGACTTCCTAGGAATATATGAATCCACCTATCCTAAGATTGAGGCCATCCTCAAGCTACCTCACAAAACATGGAAAGAAGACCTTGCATTCACAGAGGACGATCACTGGGTAGTGGATATGTGTAAGCTAGATTTTGATCATAGAAAAGAGATATTGGAGCAAATACTCTACAAGGTGGAGCTAGACATTGATTGGGCCAAGGAAATTAGGACCAACTGTATTCAGTATCTGAAATTGATGACGGGATATGATGTGCCAATTGTCGAGATTGATCTGGGAAAGTTAAAGCCTTACTTCCATAAGAAGATGGAAGATGGAATGTCATGAGAGATCACCATAGATTTCATGATTTTTTTTTTCTTGGGCCTTTTCCAAATATGAATAGGTCAGGGATAATATAGCTAAGTGTGATGAGTATTGGGATACACTTATGGGCCAGTCTAAACAATGGAACTACCAAGTGCTCCAATCTAATATAATGGAGATCAAGAAACTTCGGGCATTAATCAACAAATTCATGGAGTACACTGCTTTGAAGAAGCAGGAAGGAAACCCAATCATTCATGAGAAGCTCCTCACAGAATAGCTGTAAAAAAGGTAATCAACAAAAGACAAAAATTTCGCAGTGCTATCATAAGAGGACAAAATAGGGGAAAGACAAAGAGTGTATTTTAAATTGTAATATATTGGGGGGTAGGTGGAACCCTAGTTTGTAGTGAATCTTGGACACACAATGCAAATCAATATTGGCCATTCATTTTTTCTTTTTGAACACTATAAATAGGGGGTCTCCTCTCATTTTTAAGAGAGAGTTTAGTTGTTGTAATGACATGCTAAAGAAATTTTAATAGAAATTCATTGACTTTGATGGATTCTTGAGTTTCTTTACATGTTTTATGATTCATCTCCCATAGTTAGCTGATTTAGTTAGATTTACTTTGTTGTTCTTCATGGTTTTAGATTGCTTTGATAGATTAGTTAATGCTATTCAATGGTTGTGTATATTTCTATTGTTTTGATGCATTTCTTGTCCATACTTTTTTCTGTTTACTGATGGTAGATAGTTGTGTAAATTTAGTCTAGACTTAAATTGAAAGTTGCTCCAAACTTTTATCTTTTTTTCATGCATATTTATGGTGAATGAATGGTAGAACATTTGCAATCCTTAGAAGCTAGCATAAGTTTCATGATATTGTGAGTTTTTTGGTTTAGTGAAATTTTGTTTGAAGGAAGCTATCCATAGTAGAACCCTCCATGATCACTATTCATAGTTAGTTTCAAATCCATGGACCTCTTCTCTTCCCTACCTTTTTCCTTTTCTTTTAATAAGTATCCTATGCTAAGGTTCATTGCACATTGTAAAGCCAAATCTTAAGATAAAATTGGAGTTTATGATTGCTATTCGAATTTGCAACAAACTGCACTCTAACTTCCCACTTTAGGAACTCCATTTCAAGATTCATTTCATATCTAGCCCAAACAACGTAAGTTTTCTCTATGATTACCAAAAAAATCACATCAAACATCAACTAAGAAATTCCATGTACATCATGACCTAACACTCGAGAGACCTTGGGGTGGCAATTGGTAACTTGCTTGTGAATTTCTACCTTTCAATAGAGGTAGTGTGCCTATGCATTGCCTGTGTTGAGAAAGTGCTAAAACACACATCAACAATACTCTCCTTCTATGTCTAAAACACAATGAAGGTGAAACCACTTTACGTGAGGTCCATGATGTTATGTTTGGCACACATTCAAGTGGCCTAACTTTAGCTAAGAAACTCCTAAGTTTGGGGTATTATTGGCCAATATGGAGAAGGAGTCATTCAATAATGTCAAAAGGTGCACAAAATGTCAAATCCATGGGAATCTGATACATGCACCAACATAGGAGTTGCAACCTTTCACATCAACATGGCCTTTTTGTTAGTGGGGATTGGATCTTGTCAGTAAAATACATCCATCTTCATCCAACATACACAAGTTTATCATCATAGCTATGGAGTACTTTACAAAGTGGATTGAAGAAATTCCACTGACCACCATCACAGGAAAGAAAATCTCATCATTCATCTTGAATTATATCATTTGTCGATATGGCATCCCTCAATCCATTATCTCGAATAACGACAGGCCTTTTAAGAACAAGGATGTCCAAGAACTCTATGAGAGGTTTCACATACAACATCAGTTTTTGACACCCTACTATTGTCAAGGAAATGACCAGGAAGAGGCCTCAAACAAGACTATCCTAAAAAATCTTGAAGAAAACCGTCAACAAGGCTGGACATGATTGGCATGTTCAACTAAACCCTGCTTTATGGGCTTACAGAAGCAGTATTTGCACCCCAACAAGAGCCACACCCTATGATTTAGTCTTTGGAGCTGAAGCTATTCTACTTATTGAGGTTGAATTGCCATCACTCTACGTGTCACTAAAGGGGATCATTTTAGATGATGATTACAAAGTTTCTAGGTTATAGGAATTGGAAATATTGGATGGGCATCATTAGTAAGTAGTTGATCACTTGAAAGCATATCAACAAAGGATATCCATAAGTTACAATAACAAAGTAAAGAGTAGAAATTTTCAAGTGGGTGACTTAGTCTTGAAAAAAAACCCTCGTAACCAACAAGATCGAGAGAAGAAGGGGAAGTTTGAACCCAACTAGCTAGGTCCCTTTTTCATTGTATCAGTCTTTGGATTAGGAGTATATCAGTTGTCCACACTAGAAAGGGTTTTGTTTTATGAACCCCCCAACAACTTGCATCTCAAAAAGTTCTACACCTGATTCATCCAGTGCATTGAAAAATTTATGAAAAAATACAAAAAATCAAAAAATGTCTTGAAAAAATGGTTGCCTTGATGAAAACCTAGCAAACAGGCATCTTGGTAACAACAAAAAAATTTTAAAAAAGAGAAAAATAGAAAAAAATCAAAAAAAGAAAAATACCAAAAAAGTGAGAAATCAAAAAATCAAAAAAATCAAAAAATCTGAAAAAGTTCAATAAAAAGTAGTGAAAACTTGGCAACATGCACTATTTGTGATAGGTTAGCTTTTCTATCTATTTGAGCATGGTGACCATTCACTTTTTCCATCAATCTTCCTATTATCAGAAAGCTTGATATACATATCCTAGCATTGCGGTCGTGTCTCACCCTAGACTGGGGGAAAAATCCTAAACTCAGTGGGGGCAATAAACTTTGAGCTTAAACCAACAGACAAAAAATAGTAGTACAACACAACCCAAAACAATGATTATAGTGCAAATCAACACTGAACATCAATCACACAAACATGAATGCATCAACCATCCATATCAAATAGCCAAATCAATCAAACCAAGAGCACACTTCAAATAGATGATGTTCCTTCTGAATCATGGATTTATCTCTATGGCATGAATGTTCAACCATTGAACTTTGATTTTTGTTGTCATATCTCTAGATCAACTCGACGATGTATTGAACTAGAATAGCCAGGAAAGAGTATGATTTTTCTTTGTTTGTTGTTTATGAGTTGATCATTATTACTATGCAAATTGTCACAAGATGTGCTCTACAAAGTATCACTAATGACATTCTGAATTTGCATAGGAAAATGGTTAACTCTTGTCTGTTTATGCAAGCAATACTCAGGTCATCTCGGTTTAATTATACCTAGATTCTTGTGTTAACTTGCAATATCAAAAATCATGGAAGTAGTACTCAGGTCATCATGGTCTAAATATACCATCGATGTTTGTACTCACTTTCAAAATTTTAAAGGCTCAATGATGATAAAAGTCATGACAAATCGGTTGTTACAAATGACAACATCTGCATATTAGATCTGTATGATTAAGTTAGAATGTATCCATGTTAGTTTTCATTTGTATCTATGGGATTTCCAAAGCTGCAATAATTTCACAAATGCGGTTATCTCTCTTATCAATGGATTGAGTACACTTGACATTACCAAAACACATCATTCTCATATAGAAAACACATTAGTTGCATCATCATTTGCATGCATTAGAAATCATTCTCATATCATTCATTCATCTATGCAAAATCAGTTAAGCATAATCATTTGATTCATCCATCTATGCAAACTCTTGGAAGTTGGATAGATTCACTCATTTAAGCTTAAGACCCTAGAGGTTTTGAAGTCTTGCAAACTCAGTTAAGCATAATCATTTGCATCACATAATCAAAATTCATCTTACATATTATAAAAAATCATCCATATATCATTCCATCATCATTACATCCACACATAATCAGTATAAACATCACATATCATCACACATCATTTACATAATCAAAATCCATCTCACATAGCATAGGAATCACCCATAAAGCATATATAATCATTAATCATGCATTATCATATCATCATTGCATACATATCACATAGCATCCACATTATATAAGCATGATCATATAAACATCATAACCACATAGAACTATAATTTTCCATACATCCATTCATTGCATCATTCATTTGCATTAGAAAAGTACAAAAACAAAAATAAATACATCACATTTCATAATAAAATCTATTACATAGGCATCATTCATAAAGCATAATATAATCATAACACATTAGTTGCTTCATCATTTGCATCCATAGCATATCATATCATCATCATTATAACACATCACATAGCATGTATAATGGAAATTAAATGCATCCATCATAATCATCATGATCATCATCATCCAAACATCATATAGACACATAAATCATAATCATCACCGCATATCATATAACCTCAAAATCATAATGTCAAAGTGTACAAGGATATCCAAGGTTATAAAGAGATACATCAATATAAAAAATGGCAGTGTATCATAATGTCTGAAATCAAGAGGTACATCATCAGTGTCTCAAATACATTAGTGTCTCCCCCACTAGATGGATCAGTACCTCCTCCACCCGATGGACCTACACCAAGATCTCTCTGATCTCTAGGAAGTTGCTGTGTAACACCCATGCTCGTGGTCCGAGACTGGGACCTCCCTAACTAAGACTGTACAAAACTCTCTCGCCACTCGGGAGGAACCACATCATGATACCTAACCCTATAAAACTCAGTCTCCTGTGTAGTACGGCAAACCTCTCTAAAATAATATGATGAGCCAACAACCACTGTAGCCTACTGTAATCTCTCGGGCTTGCTCCACCCATTGTCTTAGATGTCTCTCTCGACAATCAGTGTGGCAATCTGCTAGGGTGTTTATTCTGTGCTTCAATTGCAGTAGCATTATATGAATTGATATTTATTTATTTCAGTATTTATATACATATATATATATATATATAATATCTCACATGTATATATGTATATACATAAATCTCACATAGCATAGGAATCACCCATAAAGCATATAGAATCATTAATCATGCATTATCATATCATCATTGCATACATATCACATAAGCATCCACATTATAAAAGCATGATCATATAAACATCATAACCACATAGAACTATAATTTTTCATACATCCATTCATAACATCATTCATTTGCATTAGAAAAGTACAAAAACAAAAATAAATACATCACATTTCATAATAAAATCTATTACATAGGCATCATTCATAAAGCATAATAGAATCATAACACATTAGTTGCATCATCATTTGCATCCATAGCATATCATATCATCATTATCATCATAACACATCACATAGCATGTATAATAGAAATTAAATTCATCCATCATAATCATCATGATCATCATCATCCAAACATCATATAGACACATAAATCATAATCATCGCCGCATATCATATAACCTCAAAATCATAATGTCAAAGTGTACAAGGATATCCAAGGGTATAAAGAGATACATCAATATAAAAAATGGCAATGTATCATAATGTTTGAAATCAAGAGGTACATCATCAGTGTCTCAAATACATTAGTGTCTCCCCCACTAGATGGACTAGTACATCCTCCACCTGATGGACCTACACCAAGATCTCTCTGATCTCCAGGAAGTGGCTGCGTAACACCCATGCTCGTGGTCCGAGACCGGGACCTCCCTGACTGAGACTATACAAAACTCTCTTGCCGCTCGGGAGGAACCGCATCATGATACCTAACCCTATAAAACTCAGCCTCCTGTGTAGTACGACAAACCTCTTTGAAATAATATGATGAGCCGACAACCATTGCAACTTGCTGTAATCTCTCGGTAACACCCTTGGCCTACTCCACCCGTTGTCTTAGGCTATCTCTCTCGACAGTCAGTGTGGCAATCTGCCAGGGCGTTTATTCAATGCTTTAGTTGTAGTAGCATTAGATGAATTGATATATATTTATTTCAGTATTTATATACATATATGTATATATGTACATACATACATACATACATACATACATAGATATATATATATATATATATATGTAGTTTATATGCAGGAAATGTGAGCAAATAATGAAAAATAAAAAAAAGTTATTCTTTGGAAAAAAAATTATATATAAAGGGGAAAAATGTTATTTGTAAATTCTGTCTGAAAATGTCTTTTAATTTAAGCTGTATTTAGAATTTGAGGAAAATAAAATTTGTGATTTAAAATATACTATAGAATTTGATTTCATTATTTTCCAGTCAAATTGTACTGTGATATATCAGAATAGTTGTTTAAAATAAATAAATATTATAATCAGATTTTGAACTTAGAAGATTAATATCTTAAATTTTCTTTTTAGTTTGAGCTGATTTTTAAAATAAAGATTAGATTTCTATTATCTTAGAAAAATCAGAATTTAGAATATTCCATGGAAAAGATTTAAAATCAGAAAATAAAATATAGTTAAAAAAATTTGAAATTAGTGAATCATTTATAATTGGTTTTTAATAAATTTAGTTAGTATCTTTAATTTTTTTTTTAAAAAGAAAGTTTATTTTATTATGTTTAGATAAATCATGGAATTATCATTGTTGCTCTTTAAATAGCTTTTTAGCAAGTTTATAGACTTAGATATTTAATAAATGAATTATTTAAGTGTAGGAAGATATTTATTAAATTGACACAAAAGTTTGGGATAAGGTAGACCAAAATCAGCCTAGTCTTCGTGACTTAATATTTCTTAATAATACATATTTTCCCATGGCTCTGATTAACAATGTCAATTCATTTAATTATTCTCTATCTTATTAGCCTCTATTAATTAAATAATCCACCATTTAATTAATTCACACTCTTTTCTTTATTCCACTTAATTCACACTAAAATAAATGAATTTTCATTTAATTATGTTACTAATTAACCTTTATCCTCTTTCTTCATTGTACAAAATTCTTTATTTAATTTACCTTTTTATCATATTTTCCTTCAACTATAATTAAATAAATTATTTTATTTATTTAATTATTCATTTAAACTTTCATCAATTTAATTAAATAAATCTTGGATGATGAATCATTCTCAAATATCAAATATTGAAAGTGAACAGAATTATTTAATTCATAAATCCATTTTAACACATTCTCATATTTAGATAATTGTGCAAAATATCTAAGTATTCACCTTTACTCACTTTAAAGATCTATATTAAATTGCTCAATGTTGACTCTGATTTGAAATGTTGATGGCTTTCTGGCACTTCTGTCAAATCATTCAATCGTCAGTGCTAACTCAATTATGAAGATGCATTAATTAAAATATTCCATTTAATTACTCAAATCTTGCATGTATCTCAATCGTAGAGTTTCTTTAATCCATCTTTATCTTTGTCATGCAAAGACTATTCTTTTGTTTTCAAATATCAAACTTGAAGATTAAATCATTTTTTTAATCTTTATTTCTATTTGTATTTTTTATCACTCATGTCACTACTAATAGTCATCATAATGCATGTCCAATCAAACATCTCTAACCATCCGCTGATCTTTCTGACTGCCTTCATCTCGAATTAGGATCAATTTTCTTAGCACCATCCGCTCTTCCATCATTCCAACCTCCTCAAATCCGATGACTCTTTTGTTAACCATCTCTTGAATCTTGATTTTGTTGAATCAATACAGTATTACACTCTGGTATATGAGAAACTAAGGGAAACATACCTACACCAAAAATGGAGAAGGGAATCTGAGATGACAAATGAATAATATTTAATATAATTGGGTGAGATTGTTCATTCTGTATTTTATGTCTTTGACTTTTCCCTTTGTCTCCTGCTGTTTAGCTTTAGATTGGTATTTTCAGAGCTAGATCACATTGAGTGTGTGCTTTATCTTTCTTCCTGATTTTCTCTAGAGACAGATAAATAGAAATTATTAGTGAATCCCCACTAGATTTTGAATTGATGAAACACACTAATTTGAAAACTGACAGGATTTATTTTTAAATTCCTTATAGTTAATGATATGGTGTTATTTAAATGGATGTGATATTTTACTTTGTTCTTGTATGGATTAGCATTATCTCTAGAGGTTAGGGAAAGTGTGAATTCATTTCTATGGTTGCATCTTTTTGGTTCATGTTGATACCATGTGGGAATTTGTGGGTGGTACCCTGTTGTGAGTTATGATTATTTTGGTTGAACATTATGGTACCCATTTCTTAGTTTTGGTTTTAGGGCAACCATAGGGGAGAGTGGATCTTCTTGGGGCCATTGTACAAGTGGTCACCCTTGAAAGAGTTTCCCTAATTAATTTACTTAGTGGGTTGGGTTAGTTATCACATAACAAGATAAAAATATACACCTCACCCCTGTCGTTAGTGCTCCCAAAGGCTAAGGATAGGTGGGAAGACCTGGTCAGTAAGGTCACTACCTTGTCTTCACAAAAGGTAGATGGCTCCACATGAGTCACCCTATGGGGTGACACCTTGAAACATGATGTCTGGTTAACTATAGATGGAGGTGGCTCCTAGATTATAGGTAGTCTGGTGAATCCATGAAGGCCATGTGATGAAACTCTCCCATTATGCCCCTTTGTTTCCATTTTTCTTGTGCCTTTGGAGTTGTTTTAGTTGTTTGAGTTGTTTATTTACTATTGATGTTTATGTTGTTCATGTGCTTGAGTCTTGTGATGTGTGTCCTTTATATTTGAGTTTGTGGCGGAGGGTTCTTTCTTATCGACTCCTTTCACGTGGGGTGTTCCTTCGGGTCCACACGGTCGGGTGGAAACATGTAATGCACCCATTGGGTCCCCAATTGTGATCATGGCATGGATGCAGTTGCAGTGATCTCAAAGCTCGCATGAAGAAGATTGTACCTATGAAGAGTTCTCTTTCATTATTGTACTTTTGTATTATTGATTGTACCCTTCCTAATGTTATAAGGGAAGTGGCCTTGTAATGTAAATATGATTTTATATTGTGGTGTATCTATGAAAATATATTCCACATTTGTAACTTTGAACTCTGAAGATGAATATAGTATTATGTGATTTATGTTTATGAATTTATATCTTATTCTTGTTGTGCTTACATCATGTTTTATTCTCGTTTCTTTCTCCCACTTTAGTTAGTATCATTTATCATTAATTTTTTGGTTCATCTAAGTAACACACCATGTACCCCATAGGATTAGGTTAATTATTTATGTTAAATCTATGTTGTATAAATGTTTATTTGTTGCATTGTGTAATTGTTATTTTCAAAAAAAAATTATTATGTGTTTGTTGTAGTTGTTCTATGAGGTTTGCATGGTAGGGCATTACACTGAGCAAGTCGACTGGCATAAATATGTACATACGGCCTCATGGCAGGTCGCTATCTGTCTTGAACTGGCCGACTAACTGCTATATGCTTCCAAGCCCAAACTTGAAGCAATGTGACTCCAACCGATAAAATGGCCCCGCAAAGATATACCACCTAGTGTAAGTCATGATACAAATGTGCAAGCATACAACAACCCCATGCATATCTCATAACTTGAGCAATCGTGCTCTCCAAAATATGTCCCCATCCAACTAATAGTCCCTTTGACCTGCGATCAGGATAAAGGAACCCTCCAATGAATCCGGCTAGAACAGATGGCAATGTGGAATACACATCAACCATATCTCTCCAGGGAATCTTGTAACCACATATATACTCATCCTTGAAAACTCTACGCAGTGCATCCGTATCACCCTGCTCTTGTGAATCATACAAGACCAACTCTCCTACCATAGGTATCTATAGAATCCAATATATGTCCTCTAGGGTAACAGTGATCTCACCAGTGGGAAAATGGAAGGTGTTATGCTCACTGTGCCACCTCTCTACTAAGGTTGTGAACAAACCCCTATTGATCCTAATCTGGGGCAATCAATTAGGGACAAAAAATTGCATCGTGAAATCATGACTACATTAGGTGGCGTCAAGTGTGGAATCAAATCCCATGTCCTGGGAAAATGCTCTCTAATCTATAGACTCGTCAAAGCTCCTATCATCATTAAATATCGCAAATTAGTCAATAAATCAATCAACACTAATTAATCAATCAATCAATCAAAATCAATCAACCTATCAATCTAATCAGCTCTAGTGAGACTTT
>VDFB02204553.1:0-10900 GCA_007258455.2 Sequoia sempervirens | reverse complement strand
CTCAATATGTTGCCGCTTAGTGGATGGGGAGACCCTGACCTCCACAGTCTCTATAGCTTTTGGTTGTTGTTGTTGGGGCACTTTTGTCATCTTAGAGGCCCAGGTGAGTGTATGCAAAGCTTGTGATGCATTAAATCACACATTTGAAGCGATATAAGCAAATTTCCCTGTAGATTTCCTTCTCTGTTGGGTTGAGAATGTTGATATCTCAACTTCCTCTTCTTCTTGCTCTTCTCCTTTATCAGGATCATTGCCCGCACTAACACTTGAGTCAGAAGCTTCATTCTCTTCACCCCACAATCATTCAAAATCTTTATCTTCTTTTACATCTTCATAAGGTATATCAGGCTGTTTTGTTTCCTAGAAATATATCCAGAAGACTCTAATTTTTTCATTAGTCCATTCATCCTCATTCCACAACTTATTGTACAGAGTATTCCCCATTTTATAGTTTTCATCATAGTTTTCCACAATGAGATAGAACTTATGCCATGCAACCTATTTTCTTCTATGAGGATATGAACCAAGTCAACCAACATTTCATCTTTATCTTCTAGCAGGTTGCACCTCCTTTCCTAGTAAGGCTGAGGGCTATGAGTTACCTTGATGTGATCATATGTTAAATCATTGAAAGGGTTGTAATCCCACTTGTCACATATCATTACCAACCCTAAATGAGCTAGTTTATCTTGCAAAATTTGATGTGTCTGTTTCTTTTTCAAAACTACTATTTTGAAAGTTAGCAAATAGGTGAAGAATCCCTTCCTCTTGACACTTTTCCTACTTATCAATGATACATTCCTACCAAAGTAATTCCATAGCCACCACTCAATTAGTCACACATGTCAGAAGGTGGAAGGGTTCCCCAGTGAAGCCTCGCATTCAGATGAATGTAAAACCCACTCTGAAAAACTAGTCACACATTGGAGTGAAATTTTACATAAATTTTGTCTGAGTCAAGGTGAGCCTATTAGCATGCTCCTCTCCTAGTAAATATTACAAAATCAAAGCCAAGAAATGATTCAAAAATGCATAATAATCAAAAGTATAGGAGAGGAGAGGGGTCGAGACAAAAACTGGTTTTCTCCTACCCTTCTCATCAAAGATAGATAACTTTAACCACTCATCAAATAAGTCAAGGTTTTGATATAAAAACATATAAGCAAGATAAGAGACAAATTTGAACTTTTCTTCAGTTGGGTATTTGTTAATTTTCTCTAACATCTTCTTTGAGAGGAATTCTCCAAAATCATACCAAAAGTAAGACTTTTGTCTACAGAATTGGAAAGCTGGACCCAATTAAAAGGCATGCACCTCTTGGTTAGTGTCTAGACCGAACACAAATTCCATCATTGAAAAGGAATCTTGCAAATCCTCCTTGAAAGCACCGTGTGAAACAGGAATCCTTGGCGGCTTCTCATGGTTTGCTTCAATTCTTCCAGTTTCTTCATTTTAAAATTCCAATGCCTTATCCCTAGTGCTCCATATATCATTTCCTCGCTTAGGAGTGAATGATTCCACCTCTATCCCTCTTTGTGTAGGGTCTGGGATGCACAACATATACCAATAGGCCATTGGGCTGATATTAACAGACAAAGTTCAACCCTCAATAGTGCTAGTACTTGGGTCAAAATGCCTAATGGTAGCATCCACCAACTCTAGGTAGTAGTGCATAGCTAGGACCATATATTCGAGAAGTCCACTAAACCATATCTTTTCTATAGGTGATATTGGCCACTTGGACACCTTCATTTAAGCGCAGGAAGATTCCCTCAATCCCTTAGGGTTTTTTGCAAGAAATGGATCATGGACATTATCACACTCTTCATGAATTGAGTTCTGGTCTCTATAATTTTTGGGCTTGTCTAGTCAACTTGTGTTTGCCCATACTAGATTTTCAGGGATGCTCAATGTAGCATAAGAAATATCCTCAAAGACATTAATAGTTGGTGCTCTTCGCATAGCTTTAGCTAATCTATGTATCACCACTGGCCTAACTCCCTAGCTTGAACTTTCAACCATTGCTAATTTGTAGGAAGCTTTTTCTTTTGCTTGAATTCTGGTCTCTATAATTTGTGGGCTTTCAGTTCAACTTGTGTTTGCCCATACTAGATTTTCAGGGATGCTCAATGTAGCATAAGAAATATCCTCAAAGACATTAATAGTTGGTGCTCTTCGCATAGCTTTAGCTAATCTATGTATCGCCACTGGCCTAACTCCCTAGCTTGAACTTTCAACCATTGCTAATTTGTAGGAAGCTTTTTCTTTTGCTTGAATTTTCTGCAACTTTACTTCAGCTTTAGTAGTGCACTAGAAATTTTTCCTTCTTCTTCGAGTGGCATCCTTAGAAGAAAAATTTTAAGTGCTTTAAAACTTCTTCATGCAATATTTAGCGATCTTTTCTAAAGGTGGTAGACGAGAACCACCTTTTTTGCATTTAATGCGGCATGTACTACCAACCCTTTGGCTTGTGTGAGATGAATTACTTGCCATTTTGATTTGATAGAATTCATGAATATAATTAGAAATTGCATGTACAACGTGATTTTCTTGGAACTTGAGCGGACGCCTTGCAAGCAACTTAAGCATCCGTATGTGCTAGAAATTAATATCTTAAGAGGAATGACTAGGCTGAAGATGCGATCAACATTTGAAAAGATATGAGTTTCACCTTAGGAAATGAAAAGTACCTAGAAGATGACAACTCGGTCCTTGGCCATGCATAACACTGCCGATTGCTGCCACAAGCTTAAGTTAATTAATTAGGCTTCATCAATTTTGCACACAGCAAGCTGTACTCAGCAAACACAACTGGGTGGGAATTTCAAGTAGGCCTAGGCACAACTTTCAAGTTGGTACTTGATTACCATCACGTTTATGGCAAGTGGATTACCTCGCCTTTCCTTGATTTTTCAATAAATAGGCCTCTAAGTAGTAATGAAATCACACTTAGCAATTTGAGCAGAAGTAGTATTAGGTAATTGGCATAGCAGTTTAGCTTTTGCAATTGTGCAGTGTTCTCATAGGCTAGACTTAGGTGCTTTACATGGATAGTTTTGAGGTTTTTGTAGTAAGTCTAACAAGATGAATACCTTGATTAGGCTAGTGTTTCACAAGTCCCAGACTGCCTTCTTGGGAGAGATTTCTACCAAGCGCTTAAAGAGAATGACAAAGAACAAACATTCGTTGTCCATTATAGCCATCAAATGGGTTTTGGGACAAGACTGCCTTAAGTACGACAATAGCTATGGAGTTAATACCAATGTATGCTCACACTTTGTGGCCTCCATGTTAGATATAAGGATTCCCAAGCCACTGATTCTTCATCTGGTAAAGGAAATTTTCCCCAAGAAATACCTGAACAGCATCAGCGAGGTCGTTGCAAATGTTGGATATGGTGGGGGAATTTTGACTACAAGTGACCTCTGTAGGTTTATAGAAGAGGATGTTGTCATGCCATGGCTACCATTTCTAGGTGGCTTCTACCTTTAGTTACAAGAGGAGCATCACCAGAGGGTTACTCGAGCTTATCATTCCTATTTTGCATTTACAACGTGGTGTTATTCTATGACATCAACTAGTACACAGATTTTAGGAACTTGGTGTTTCCTCTGCTTTCCTTTTCACCATTTGATGATGTTGCTGTTGAGAATGCCCCTTTGGATGAGGATACTATGGACATTGTCATTGATGCGTCTGTTGTTGCTGCTCACATTGTAAATTGAAGACCTGTGCCATTTTTCTTTGGTTTTTGAAAACTCATAGTGATTAGTTCCTTTTTGTGTATGCATGCCTGAAAAAGGCTTCCTAAAATATATAAGAAGCAAAATAGAATTTATACTTTTGGAAGTGTGGCCTATGAGACATTTTTGAAAATGTATATATCGAAGCATATATAATGAAAATATATCCCTATATAACCATTCTATTGTCTTCCTTTTGAATTCTACAACTGGGCTATCTCCTTCCTTTCAACATGTATATTTAAATTCAGTTTTGCATGTGGGTATTTTAATTTTCTATTTTTTCTCTACTATGAGTTATTTCCCTTATCTTTTGCAAATAATGGGTCAATTGTTCCTTTCTACCTCAGACCATAGAATAAATGAAAATACTTTCCAACAAAATAAAAGAAAAGAAGGAAAAAATGTTATACACATATTTACAAAGATAAGGAAAGCAAGCTTAATTGAATAATTTCAGGTGAATTCTATTGACTGGAATTCCCAGCGCTCATTTTTCCATGGTTTCTAATTCATATGTGTTCCTCGCATTGAATTATTCTGAATGGGCCTTCCCAAAGGTTGTCAAACTTTTCATGTTGGCTCGAGTTTGCAGCCCTTTCATTATATTTTAGCACCAGGTCCCCGCACTTTAGGCCTTGGTCAGACATCTTTTTGTCAAACCACCTTTTAACCACTTTTTGGTGGTTGGTCATGGCCGTTAGGGACTTTTCCATTTTTTCTTGTACTTCTAGCAACTCTGCTAACCGCACCTCCATTATGCGTTTTGCTCCACCTCAAGAGATTTTAGCAATTACAACACCATAATCTCTATAGAGATAGGAAATAATGCCTCTTTTCCATAAACTAGCTCATATGGTGAAGTCTTGAGGAATTGCTTTGGAGTTATGTGGTCCACCTAGAGCATGGCTCAAATATTTTTATGCCTCTCTTTGGTATTCCAACCCAGTTATTTTGAGAACTCAAACTAGATTCTTGTATGTTTCCTCAACTAAGCCATTCCCCTATGGGTAATAATTTGATGATGTTTTAAGGAATATGTCGTGTAAGAACGAATTGACTTACCTTGGAGCTTAGGTAAGATTTAGCATTGTCAGAGATGATAGTTTTGGGTGGGAAAAATCTTATCACCAATTCCTCTAGGAAATCCACTATCTCTACCTCTATCTCATTCTTTTGTGGCACTTCGGTCCATCTTGTGAAGTAATTTGTGGCTGTTAAGATCCATTTATGCTTTGTGCTAGAGGTTGGGTTGATCATTCTGATGAAATCCAAACCCCATTGCGCAAACATCTCATCAACCACTATTGGATTGAGAGGCATTGTGGAATTCTTTCTTCTTCCAATGAAGAACTGAAACTCTTTACAAGTTTTCACCAAGGAGTGGGAATCATTGAATAACATCGGCCAAAGTACCTATACTTTTATAATTTTGATGGCCGGTCATCTTTAGAAGAAATTCCCACCGGTGTATTTCCAATTGAAGTGCACCAAGATTCTTTTTTTTTTTTTTTTTTGCTTGTTCTAGAGTAACACATCGCAATAGAGAGTGACTGAAATTTCTCTTGAAAATGATGCCTTCAATAGCGATGAATCCTTGTTTTGCAATGGTAGAATCTCTCCTCTTGGGAAGGCTCACGTGGATACTCACGGGGTGCATAAACACTCTATCTGTTAGCCAACAACTTCAGATTTTTGACTCATTTATTTGGGACTAGTTCTGGCTGCTTGCTCTTCTTTGGGGCCATTTCTTCATCTATGCGGCATATTGGCATAGTCCTCTTCCGAACAATATTTGTAGGTTTGATCTTAATGTCATACTCGAGGATCTTTGTGATTCAATTAGCTCTTTTCTCATTGATTTCTCCTTCCATGATGTATTCGCACACACTAGAATGTGCAACATAGACAATCACCTTATTGCAAGAGATTAGGTGTCGGAACTTCTTGAGCCCATAACTGTGCAAACACACACTTACTCTCTACAAAGTTTAGTTTGGAGCATATTCTTCGGGGTCCAGGAATTGAAAGGCTGTGGATTTTTCTCCCTTACCTGGTTATGGCCTATAAGTTAAGATAGTAGCGTACTTGACTTGCTCTTGAATAAATACAAAGAGAGCTTCCGAGGTTTGGTATCATCCACTTTCATTTTTTTTCTTCTATAAGTGAAACCATACTATTCAAACTTAGATTGAATTCTCTGTGGTGGGTGGAGTGTCGATACCATCTGTTTTGTTTGTTTTGCACCCTATGTATTTGTGTAGGCGACTTAGAATTAGTTTTGTTAGTAGGGTTGCTTCCACCTTGATAATTTTGATAGACCCGAGCTTGGTACACCCTCGGTACACTTGATAATAGTTCTCATTGACAATAGTCACGTAACATGCTTTGGGGCTTTGCTCATATCTTCCTCTAAAGAACCAAATGTGGAGGAAACATTCTACGGTGCACTCGAGTACGTGTACATGGATTGGGGAGGATCTAGTGTGATAGTAGAAGGAATATTCTAGGCAAGACCTAATATCTTGGGGAATATAGGAATGATGGGCTAAGGCGGTAATTTATGAGTGTCTATTAAATTGTTCTCCACCTTGACAACGATGTTATATGCACCTAGTAGTGTAGTTCCACCGAGGGACTAAATCATCATTGAAATGTTAGGATTGATGGACTTCAGGTAGAACATGAATGCTAGATTCAACGATAGGTGAATATCAACCTGAATCCTTTGCCAACTTGTATAGAATTGAGCATTGAAGTCAACCATGGCTTTGTGCGGGGCCTACTTTATGACTGAGAGCTGGTAATAGAGAAATGACTGGTCTCCTTCATTCGAAAATCTCTGATATAAAGGCTCATCGAGCTCATCCTAGGTACTAATAGTATTTCCCTACAATGTGTGGTACCAATCCTATGCTTTACCCCTGAAAGAGGTGGCAAGCAATCTTAATGCCACATTTTGGGCTGTAACCCCATGTACTAGGCATACATACGCAACATATTGCAAATGTTCAGACGATGTTCTTGAGCCATCTCCAGTAAATTTAGGTATAGCCTTTAGGGAGGAAACTAGAATAGGGGCCCAAATGACAGGTGCTACTGGTGCAACAAGAGAGCTTATGGCATCCCATGCCACATAGCTTTTGCTAGTGGTAGGCAACATGGCTAGCAGAGAGGGAGGAGGAAGCAAAACGTTCACTAATTAGGTTGTGGGTTGTACTATCCCTAATGGTGGTACTAATAAACCAGGGTTATTTGTTGTTTGGGACCTAGTAATAGGTTGATGGCTCATACACCCCTTTTGAAATTAGGTACATTGAATTTGGGTCCCACTGGGCATGCTAGGAAAAAGAAAAAACTATTGATGCCAAAAATTGGCAAGTAACAACCCTTTGTGGGAAACATAGTTTATGGGGGATGTATTGTTCTAAATTGAGTGACCTCTAGTTTTTTAAAGACGCTGAATTCTTCTGTGAATGGGGTTTTGGAATGGGAAAATGAAACAAATATAAAATAAAGAATCTAACTAAGGTGATACGCCAGAATTTAGATAAAAGGTACGATAAACATATCTTTTGGATGCAATCTAAGGGCCTACTTAGTAATTTACCATGTCCTAGAATAACATTGATTAAAGATTATAGCATGAATAGTTCATTTAATGACATAAAATAATGATTTTTCTCATTTACTAAAAAGAAGAGTCAAAAGACATGATCTAACTTGCATTCAAATTATAGAAGTATGACAAACAAACCATTCAAACAAAATGGCACAACATAAGGTTTATCAATATTATAAGAAATAGAGAGGTCAAACAATGGCACAGTCTATGAGTCTTTCAATAATTTAAATAATACAAAGGCCTAGTCTCTCCAACAATCCTGTTATTCTAATACTGGAAAAAGCATCTGATCTTCAAACTTGTAACCGAAAATATTGGAACCTTGGACCTGTGGAAACTGGAACTTGGAACCCTTTCTCCAAAGAAAATAGTATTTATAGCAAGCCTTCCATCGCCTTACAAGCAGTAACTGAAAAGATTCATAATCTGAGCAATGATGTTGAGGCAATGATTTCCCTTGGCCGTTGTAATAGAAAAGACTCAAAACACAACATTTGGTCTCCCTCCATTCAAGTCGTCCCCCGCGAAATGATGACAATGTTCTAGCAAATCCTTGTATAGACAAGTATCACCCTTTAGAATAGGCATTTAAAATATGTGGCAGCATCTCGCAGCTCATAACTGGTATCATCCCTTGTGTTGAAGAAGTGTGTACCAAAGAGACACTGGACAACATTTCACTACCAACGGTCGATCTTTCCTTACTTCACTAAATTCTTATTTAGAGAGGACCCATAGTAAAATGTTTACTGTAGACGTTGCTTGTGGGGCTCACCAAATCTTTATGTGAATCAAAGCTACATAGCACATAGAAGGGCCGATGAGGGAGTGAAAGGAAATGATAAAAATAGCCCGTGATGATGGCACATGGGAGCATTTTGGGGGCCGGTGGAAGAGGAAAGAGGAAATTCATTCAGAGTAAGGTGAGCAGACATGTGGTTGGAGTTGTGGTAATAACCAAAAAGAAGCAGATGAAAATCATTCAAGGCATGGGCTGATACTTAGCCAAAATTAAACCCGAAGGGAGCATGGTGAATTCTGAATTCACATTATGCACCTACTATGCAAAGCATTACTTCACATTCAAAGCCTCATTGGAACTGAACACAACATATTGAAGGTGTATTTCATCAGTTCATACTCTTTGCAGTGAGCCATATCTTTTGTATCTTGGCGGTTAGCCATTTCATTGAATATTTTGGCTATGGTCCTTCTAAGGACAGTGAGTCTTGGTAGTGAGCCCTGTAATATTCTATATCTAGATATATTATAATTGTGAGCTAATCCTCTCCATGGTTTTTCCCATTTTGGGTTTTCCACATAAGAATATGGTGTTGATGTGTTTTGTGTTGTGATGTTCATTTCAACGTCTTCATTCTGGTTTGTAGTCATATGTGCTTTAATAATTGGGTAGTTTACATCCAAATGGTTTTATGGAATACTGATTCACACCACCTCTCAGTATTTCAGACAATCAACAAACTATTCCATAAGTTATACTCCTTAATAACTTTGATAAGATGCCACACAAAATGGTCAAAGTTTTTCACAAGGCTAGAAATTTTTATTATGCTAGACACTCATGACATAAAGGAACCATAAATAAAGTTGTGTTATACTTAGTGGCAAAGGATTTGGTTTAAGGTTAAGATGACCAAAGGGGTTTTTCTTAGTTCATAAAATGTCTCACCTTAGGGAACATCACACTTAATGTTATCAAGAGAGGAATGGCTGAGGGATAAAAGTTTCACACCTTAGAAAACATAACACTTAATGTTGCCACTAAGAGGATGTCTCTCAAGATGAGAAGGATCTTGATATCCTAATCCTATTGTGTTTGCTTCAATTGATTGTTGTTCAAGAAGTTGATGGATGTCATGTTCATGTTTTGTGTCACAACCTTGTTTACTTAAGATAGTAAATCCTTTACCATAAGTCTCTTCAAGGTTGATAGGAATGTTTGTGACTTTATGTTCATAGAATGGTTGGGATTATGGTGGTTTAGAGGAACTAGGTCCACACTAGGGAGGAACCTTAGGTCCCATATTGACTTCAGGATGTAAATATGCAAAATGATTAGGAGGTGCAACAATGGGAAGGTCTTGTGATCTCATGGATGGGTAAAAGGTTGCATTGGCTTATAGGTTGTCAAGGTAGTCATTGTAGAACTTGTGCATGTTATCATCATCTTCTCTAATGATTTCTAATTCACGAGGAGGACAATCATTAGGAGTTGTAGGAGCATGTGTGAGTTTAAGGTCATTAGGGTCACAACCAAAGAAATAGTTGGACATGTCTACCAATTATTTTAATGAATTCCAAAAATTATTCAAAGAAAATTCCATGATGTAAAGAAACTAAGATGCAATAAATGATGAAAAAAAAAATTGGAAAGGAAAACATAATGCATGAACAAGAAATAGAAATGTAGAAGAATGCCAGAAAATTTTTAGAAATGTTGTCTAAAAAGTGCAGAGGGAATGATTCACCCTGGGTGGCGAATGAGTCCTAGTATGATGTTTTGTAATGTTTTTCAAAAATTTAAAGATGATTTAAATGCTCTACAGAGTGCAATTACAAATGAAAAATGCAAATTTTTACTTTTTTCAATGAAATTGAATGCAAAAATGAAATATGAATGAAGTTTTCACTAATGCAAAATGAAAAGTCCTAGAATGTAATAACAACTCAATGTCCTAATTGAATTGTGATGCAAATGAGAACTAGGATGCAGGATGTATATGCAATTAGAAGTGCAAATTTCTCAAAAGACGGGTTCACCAAAATGAAACATAGGTTTTTGGGACCTGAATGCTACTCTTACACTCTTAGGGTTTTCCACCTAAAAGTAGAGAGATTGGGTCCAAAAATGCTTATGTAACACTCAAATTAAGATGTGATATGATGTAAATGGACTTAAATAAATTAATGCAAAAGTGCAATTACAACTATGTTTGAAAACACATTGTGATATGCAAACAACTATGTAAATGAAGAAATTGTGTAGAACATAAAGTATAGAGATGAATATGAGTGAACCTAGATGAAATGTGATGAATCTGGAGTGTTTTGGTTGTTGATGAAATTCATTAATTTTTCACAGTGGGACTTATTCGCTCAGGGTGGCGAATCAGCCCACCTACTAGTGAAAAACTGTCGGGAGCTAGTTTTTATCTATCGGGATTTGAAATCTGACAAAACTCAAGTTTCCAGTGCTAAGGTGGGACTCATTCACCATAGGTGGGGAATCAGTCCTCTCCCAAATTTCTAAAAAATCAGGAGACAATTCTACAACACCAGATCTAAGAATGTTTGCTTGTCAGGTTGCCAAAGTCAAATCTCCATAAAATAGACAGATAACTTTCTCCAAGCTTGAATTTGACTTGTGTTGACTTGAAGCACCTAGTTAACATGAAAATAAATCTTCAACACCTAATAACCTATCAAATATGCAAACAAAGGCTGAAAACAAACAAGCAAAAGGGGAAAAATGATTAAGGGTTAGTGAATAGGGGATTGCCTTGGTCAAACC
>VDFB02204549.1:0-14117 GCA_007258455.2 Sequoia sempervirens | reverse complement strand
TGACATCACAAAAATTATATAGGATGGAGTAGAATGTAGCTCTACCTTTGTCAATTCCATGTTAAATTTTTATTATATATAGCTTGCTAGTGTAGGAATTCTAAGACAAACAATCATAGTAGGATGATTCTTAAAAGCTTGAATAATAACCTAGTGAACCCATAAACTATTATGACTATATATACACAAATCTAGATTAAACTTAGAATTCATTAGTTAAGTTCTCTTTATTCTATATTACCTCCGTGAATGTTTGAGTAAATCTACTCGCACTCGAAAGTGTTCCCTTCAATCCTTCGACAGTACCCTGTTCAACATCCAAAATCACATATTAAAATACCATTCGTAAAACAATGCTATTAACACATGTGTACTAAATTTAGAATTGTTTTCTAACTTTACATACCCCACTGATAGGTGTACTGCAAAAATAAACAGGCTGATGACTAGTATATCCAGGCTCAACGCTATGACCCTGTAATTTTATTAAAATAATAAAACTAAATTAGTTAATCTTGCATTTCACAATCAAAATTTAATAAACTAAATTCAATGAACATATTGAATTTTACCTGACTGTCAATACCATATGCATCATGCAGAATGTCAGCCACCCTCTCCATCCCCGTGGATGCATATGGATCGGTGGCGTGAAGCATATGGATCACGCATAACACCCTCTTGAGGGCGGGTAGGGTCATACGAACAAGTGGCTCCATGAGATCGACACACACACGCTAATATAAAGAAGGCCACCACGAACTCCACGGATTACTTGTTTGTACAATGGGGAGCAGTGTAATTGGATGACACTCTACGGAGTCAAGGATGTGATCGCACATAGAATCTCTACATCAGCACTCTCCTTTGCAACTGCAGGCATCACAATCTGCTCAGGAGGGTGCCTAGCGAGATATCGTCTCCCCTGTCGTGTAGGATCCGGTTGTGCACCGGGCCTATCCTGTGCTGACCCCCCACCTCTCCCCTAAAACTCCCTCATATCAAAATAATTTGGGATTTGGTTCAATACAAACTCACAGTATAACTTCCTAAGAAAATATTGGGGGACTTCACAGTTATTGCACGGTGGGTAATCAAAGACCATATACCATCTGTCATAAAAACGGTTCCTAATCTCTTGGTGGTGGCACCAATGAATAGGAAACCTCTTTGCATTGAAGGTGATATTTTGATTTGTTTTAGGGTCAGTGAATAGAGAGCACAAATCGCCTTTAGTAATCTTTAAATCTTTTACTTGTTTATATGATAATTTTTTTGCATAATATGCCCTCGATGTTTCCCTCCTATTTTGCCATCCAGATATTTGTTGGCTAATTGCATCTACATTTTTTAACAAATCCTTTAATGAATCTGCTAGATGTATTCTTTCTATGGTTGAAGAATTTTGATCACTCAACCTACTAATAAGATCCTCAACTTCTTTTCTATTGTTTTCAATTTCACTCCTCAAATTTTCTTGAGTGCCAGGAGGGTATTGAGAGAATGGTGGGGGAGGTTGATTTTGTTGTTGAGGCTGATTTTGTTGAGGTTGATTTTGTTGAGGCTGATTTGGTTGAGGATTTTCCTCCTCTTGTTGAGGATTTCCTACAAATTAAAAAAAGATCATTCATTTCTAAACTAAAACAAAAAAAATCAATTTAAAACTAAAAAATTCATAACAAATACCAAACAAAACTTACCTCTTGCATCTATTCATCGTCGTGGCACCATATTTGTGAAGAAAATCCAACTGAAGTTGATGAAATGTGAAGAAATCACCTCTCTAACAACGCGAGCACGTAAAGCAGGGTTTTTGGCCGTGGGCAGAGATGAAAAACAGTAAAAAGCAAATGAAAAATGATATTTGGATTCACTTTTTTTTTGCTTTTAAAAAGACATAACGCGTTCGCGTTATAACGCATTCTCGTTATAACGCGTTCGCATTATGGTGCATTTTTTTCTTGTTTGGCCACAAAAGTGCGACCATCTTGGTGCACTTACCCCATTTATTTCTAATTAAAGTCATTCATCATTTTTGTCTTTCAATCTCGTTACCTTTTTCCAAAATCCTTATTTTCACATGATTCTTATAGCATTGGAAAGTGATGCAGGAGCATCCCGGGCGAACAAGCTATCCACATCAACCAAAAAAAAAAATTATTTTGGCATTTTCTCTTGGAATGCAATCTCGATGGTCGTTTGGAGCGAAATTGAGTGACATTATTGAAATTACCTCGTACTTATCAATTGATGAGATAAAGGGGCTCTATAATGAATGGTTCATAAGGCACAACACTTCTTGAAGGTTTTACAAATGGGGTTGCAAGCTAAGTGGGCTTAACCTTGGAGGAAACTTTGTAGTTAAGCGTGCTTGAGTTGGAGTAGTAATGGGATGGGTGACCTCTTGGGAAGGCCCAGTGCTTCACCTTTGTGAGCATCACCTAGATGCAATGAGTGTTGAGTGGACCATTCATTATCATGAGAGATGGTTTCTTGTGAACCACTACACCTAAAACATGGGTCAATGAATTGACTCGTAAAACTACACAGTTGAATCCTGATAGCAATATCACAATTTGACACACTGTGGAAATTACCTCCTACTTATCAATTGATGAGCTAAATGGGGTCTATAATGAATGGTTCATAAGGCACAACACTTTCTAAAGGTTTTACAAATGGGACTACAAGCTAAGTGGGCTTAACCTTGGAGGAAAATTTGTGGTTAAGCACGATCAAGAGCTAGATTAGTACAAGGATGGGTGACCACCTAGGAAGGCCCGGTGCTTCACCTTTGTGAGCATCACCTAGATGCAATGAGTGTTGAGTGGAACATTCATTATCATGAGATATGGGTTCTTGTGAACCACTAATCATGAAACATGGTTCAATAAGCTTGACTCATAAAACTACATGGTTGAATCATAATAGCAATATCACAATTTGACACACTATGGAAATTACCTCCTACTTATCAATTGACTTCACTTTCTTAAAGAGATTAAATACAACTCCAATTATAAGGTTAAATTTTTATGCTTTGGTTTTTTAAGAAAAATTATGATCAAACACAATAAATCAAACCTATTATAGAAAGAATTTTTGGAAATAGGGTCCAAATTTGAGCAGAGAAGATAGTTATTACTTTGTCTCTGAAAAGTGGTTAAAATTAAGTAGGTCAATGGTGGTGGCGCTTTTGAATATAGGTCAAAAAAAATTAAATTTTGAAATTTGTGACAGGTGAAACAGTATACAGAGATTTGGGACTATGATAATGTAGGTTTGATACTAAAAATTTTGCAATTTTTTCCCAATTTTCTCAAAATGTGAACTAATGCAATGAACTAGGGTCTCCATTTTTTTCAAAAAATATATTCCACAAATTCATGCACTAACTTAGAAAATATATCAATTTTATCTATAGATCTAATGTATTACTGAAATTTAAATAAGACAATATTTCAAATAATTGAAAAAATTAAAGAAACAGCACTTCTTTTTCCATGCAAGCACATTTTTTTACAAACATAATGAGATTCAATTTTTTGAAATTATTTTGATTAATAATTTAGATCTAAGGATCTAAACAAATCAAAAGAATTTTCAAGAGTATGATATGTTGGGTCTGCCAAAATGTGATGGGAGAAAAGGGATCTAAGATCTAAATCACACTTTCTCCTATATAATATTCAGGAAGGAACCAAAATTGATCACATACACCCACATGGATACTAACCTCAATGGAAGAGCTAGAATGGTGGATTAGTTCGGGTTTTTGGTCTCTAATTTTAGAAAATGGGGGCTGAATTTATTGATGTTAATTTGATTTTCATATGAAAATGTATGTCTAGGTCAACTATGAAGCTACAAAAAATTGATGCAAATATAAAAAAATTGCATAACTAAAAGAAAAAAATTGACAACAAAATAGTAGAGTGCAAAGACAGAGAAACCTAACATTTAAATTAGGGTTCAAAATGCTTGGATATGGGTGCTACCACCATAGTCTGGAGAATGTAGATCTCATAATTAGTGAACAGATCACAGAGGGTCCTAGTTTGTAGGTTCTCCCTTCTTGTCCACTGAGGACTCGGCTTTGGAACTTGGTATGTTGATGATTAATTCCAATTTCCCTAATTCGTTGAAGTAGGAGGCTTGGATGTTTGATCTTACAATTAGGTCTTCAATCTTCTCCCAAATCTACTTCAAATCTACCACTTGCACACAAGAGAGGGGGGGAAGGGTTGTGTCGTATAGGGACTTGCCTAAGTCAAACCCCTTTTGGTGTTTCTACCTCCACAATGGCTATGATGATGTTGTGTTGCAAAAAATGTATGGGTATGTGCAGGATCATGGTGGGCCAAAAACTGGCAATGAGAAAAAAAAAAACACGTCTTTCATCGGCCGAAAAATGTGAAAAGAACGTGTTGACTTCTTTTAGGCTCGGGTGTCACCATACCAAACACCAAACCTAGTTTTACAAATCGGATATCTAATTTGAAAAAAGAATATATAAAAAAAATGTCATTTTTTTGAAGTTATTTGACAGTGAGGAACCCGCGAGCGCACAGTGCATTGCTTCTTAGCATAACGGATATCCGATTTGGGAAAAATCCGATTTGGAAAAGTAAGTTTTTTTATTTTTATTTGATTTGATTCAATTTTGATTTAGATTTGAATAATTTCGTATGGTTTTTTGTGGATTTTTTTAAAAATAGGGTTTTCATTGAATTTTTGTGAAAAATTTGAGTTTAGAATGGATTTTGATAATAAAAAATGAATGTTTTTTGGATTTTTTTTTCACAATAGGGTTTTTGATTGAATTTTTATGAAAAAATTGATTTAGAATGGATTTTGATAAAAAAATGAATGTTTTTTGTGGATTTTTTTTCAAAATAGGGTTTTTGATTGAATTTTTATGAAACAATTGAGTTTAGAATGAATTTTGATAAAAAAAATGAATGTTTTTAATGGATTTTGATTTTAAAATAGTGTTTCATTTATATTGTCTAATTTTAGATTAATTATTTTTTAACTTTAATCAAGCATTATGGCTGCCAAGAATGAGAATGCACAAATTCCACCAGTTGAGAATGAAAATCCACCAACTAAGAATCAAAATACAGAAATGCCAAATGCTCCACCACCTCCGTAGCCATCAATTGAAGACTTAATTCATGAAAAATTGGAGCAATTGAGGGGCATTTGTGATGTTTATAAGAAAATCCCTCAATTATCCCATATGTCAAACACATTGACAGGAATAATTACAAATGTAGAAACCCTCTCCACCCAACATAATGCCTTTCATTCATGGTGAGAAACCATGAAGGAATATTATGCATGTGGATTGTCTTATGATGATGTGAAAGATCTCCAAATAACAAAAGCCCAAATAGCCTCTTTATTTATTAACCCCAGTACTGGAACTTGCCAGTTAATGTTAACAAACCAAAACTTTCTATAAAATGGTGCACGCATAGGGGCATAGTAGATAACTTTTGGGATCATTGGTGTATGGGTTTTGATAAACCACCCAACAATAATCTTTATGTACCTTTTTACTTTATTAAAAAATTATATGTTGAGTTTTTGTTAGGGCATCATGTCAATTACTTTGACATTAAACCCTTCCAGGGCATTGGTAGAGTTATGCCTCAGGATAGGCCAAGGGCAGCTAGAGTAGTCAGGTGCCCACATGTTTCCCATCCTCCCCTTCCTCCGCCACCTCCAGTACAACATCCACATATTATGGAGGATGCATCCACACAAACTATCCAGGCCATTCACTCTTTGAGTGGTCTTTTGGTTTCCCATGCTTCTTCAGTAGCTCAGCCACAGTCTGGTGATCTTGACGATGGATCTAGTGCTGCTGCATCATCCTCCTCAGGTCCACATATTTGTGTGCCACATATTTGCAATACATGCCAACAAATATGCTTGGGTCCTATTGTATAGCCCCCTGAGCATCCATTAGACACTTTTGATTATGACATCCAGGATGTGGAGATTATAGAAAATCACACGTAGGGGAGTGGAGCACACCCTAAAGAGTCCTCTCCTACTAGAGAGGTGGACATTGGAGTAGTTACACAGGTAACATTTAAGGTGTAAATTCATAACTTGCAATTTTTTTTAAAATGAATATTAATAAGAGATAGTATCAAGTACTAATATTTATTTACATGGTTTATTTAATAGTTAATGTCTAAGGAGGAGCTCACATAGGTGACTGATAGCACCCTTAGGGCCATTTCATTTGGCCTCGACATGCACACAGTATGTATTTTCGTACTCACTCATTTACATTTTTTACTGTATATTTGCTTGTCATTTGAATTGTTAATAATGAAATTATATATTAACTTATATGTTTATCTTATTCTCTTCTTGTAGGAAACACCTAGCGCGAGTGAGGTGCGATGCTCTCCAGACTATGGAGGCACAGTGTTAGATAAGGGAAAGGTAATTGAACTCAAATTTGATTGAATTAAAATTTATAAGATCTTTTATTGATTATGCATACATTGACATAGATTCGTAGTTTCATATGTACTTGTCATTTTTATGTACAGGCGGTTGTGAGCTATACATTATTGTTGATAAGTGCCACAACACCCGAAGGAGTAGGTATTCAAACACCTGAAGGAGGAGGTGTTGAGACACCTAAAGGAGATATAGAAAAGGTTCAACCTAAAGAGGTATGTGTTTATTTTATTTTGTGCTTGGTAAATATGTTCTTATTACTGACAATTCTATGCTAACTTGGATCAATTTCATGTTTTTGTTCACATATATATATTGACATTACAAAAGTTGGTTTGGTTAGTTCTTTGAGAGGGGTATATTCTAGGACTCCTGACCCTTCAAAGAGACGTATATTTCAGGTAATCAAGATTTCAATTTTAGAGTTCAATTATAATTCAATGTGTATTGATTTTTATGTTAATTATTCGATTTTAAATTATATAGTATAACTAATCTCAATTGTGGTTTGACTTTTTCTTGTGCAGCTACCTTCAGAGCCAACAAGTGCTTCAAAGAGGCTCCATTTTGATGATCCACTAGTAGTTTAGGATGAGATAGACATTTTGGCATGTAAATTTTGAATAGATACCTAGATGGCATATGCCACATATTGTAAAACTTTGTTTGAGTTGGTGTTGATGCCATTTTTGTATATGGACATACACTTGATTATTGGATAATTTGATATATATAGAAGTTGACAATCAAAATTTAATTTCCTCCTCATGTGCATGATTAAACTCTTTGAAAATTTAATCAAGTGAGCAATGGTTAAATATCAATGTACAATAGCATAAAAAGAATGGTTAAATATTATGTAGTTTATATTCATATTGTGGATTACATTGCATTGCACTCTTTCAAACTCAAAGCATTATTTCACATTGCATAAGTAACAACTAGATGTTGATAGATGAAAAAATTTCAATAACAATATAGTTTTACAAAGTCAACCTAGCAGCTATGCAATTACTTCACATTACATAACTAATAGCTAGAAGCTGCTATCAATTGCATTAGCTTGTCATGGAATTCTATGAGACCACATTTCTTTGAGGAAACTTGGCACAAAACTCACAAAAAATGAAAAGAAAGCACTCAAACAAACTTTAAAGGGGTCTCAGGCCTGCTGCCCCCTCATTCCACATGCTATGCTGCCATTTACTTGCAGTGTAGGGGCTGAACAATGGAGAAAACATGTAAAAATAATATATATATATACAGCCTTGAAGCATGAATTACGATTAGAATATCACATAACATCATATAAACAAAAAAACCACTATAAACTTGAATGTCATTTAAAAATGCATGATAAATATTCATCGTTGAAACTTGAATTGTGGTAGCTTGATATACAGAGTCGATTATGCCAGGTTTCAATTTGTATGATATTGAGAAAATAAGCCAACTAAGTAGAGTTATCAGCATTCTTCAAAAATCATAAGAATTATTTTAGTACACTAGCCATTTTGACATCTTCTTGCAGTCTCAAACGTTATTTTGTATCATTGTTACATTGGTCTTAGTTCAATGATGCTGAACAATTTTAGAAAAAATAAAGTTGTGTCATGGTCTGCATTCAATCCAACAAGCAAAAATGAAAGCTCAGGCTCTTGGAATGAAAATTCTTGTTTGCAAAACAAATCAATAAGAATGGGGTAGTTAAGGTGTTTGAAGTTATTTAAAACATGCATGATAAATATTCATTGTTGAAACTTGAATTGTGGTAGCTTGATATACAAATTCTATTGATGTCAGGGTTCAATTTGTATGATATTGAAAAAATAAGACAACTAAGTAGAGTTATCAGTATTCTTCAAAAATCATAAGAATTCTTTTAGTACACTCAAGAGTTATCAGATGTCTTCTTACAGTCTCAAAAGTTATTCTGTATCATTGTTACATTGGTCTTGAGAGTGGTAGCTTAATATAGGTCTGGACAATACAAATCCTAGTTTACCTATGCAGTGTAACAGTGGCATAGGAAGATTTTTCTTTGAAAGCAAAAATGAAAGCTCAGCCTCTTGGAATGAAAATTCTTGTTTGCAAAACAAATGAATAAGAATGAGGTAGTTAAGGTGTTTGAAGTGATTTGAGGTCGGTTTTAGGGTAGTTAAGGTGTTTGAAGTGATTTAGCGGTTGCTTTTAGAGAAGAGAGATGTTCAAGAGTACATCAAGTCAGTGAGAACCGAAGTGTAATGTGTTTTAGTTTGTGGTACTCCTTTGTTTCTCTGCAGATGTGTGATAAATTCTTAGTTCAATGATGTTGAACAATTTTAGAAAAAACAAAGTTGTGTCACAGTCTGCATTCAATCCAACAAGCAAAAATCAAAGCTCAGCCTCTTGGAATGAAAATGCTTGTTTGCAAAAAAAATGAATAAGAATGAGGTAGTTAAGGTGTTTGAAGTTATTTAGAGGTCACTTTTAGGGTGGAAGGCTTAAAAATCCATTTTAAATGCACAAAAAAAAATGAAACTACTTCAAACCAAGTTTGTGAAGAAGTTAACTATGTTGCCCACTAGTTTCCCTTAAGAGTCCAAAGTGTTAAAAGGCAGCAATCTTTGAAGGGCTATTTCTCAGAGACCGTGATGCTTACAAACTCTTCGTCCAAGGCTATGGGATCGTGTTGGGACCATATACAAAAACCTCTCTCATTTTTTGCTTTCAGGAAAGCTATCATCAATTACCTCAAGGGTGGCAGGTGTAGTTGTTTGAAGTCTTGACAAGAAATCGGCCACCACATTAGCCCGACCTGGCTTATCAATAACTGTGATATCAAATTCCTGCAACAATAGGAGCCATCTTTCTAATCTGCCAAATATGGTAGGCTTATTCATGAGGTACCTTATTGTTGCATGATCTGTATGGACAAATATTTGGTAACCAGTTACATAATGTCGAAACTTGTTCAGGGCATACACAACTACTAGCAATTCTTTCTCTATGACAGTATAGTTTAATTCAGGGCCTTGAAGGTTTTTGCTAATGAAATATATGGCATGCTCTATGGAATTCTCTTTCTGTCCTAAAACTGCCCCTATGGCATAATCAAAAGCATTTGTGTGTATATGAAAGGGCAGACTCCACTTCGGTCCTTGAAGAACAAGTGCCTAAGTAAGTAAGTTCTTAAGCTACAGGAAATATTTGTCATAGGCCTCAGTCCAGTTAAATTCAGAATCCTTAGTCAATAAGGCATATAATGGACTGGCTATTTTGCTGAAATCTTTGATAAATCTTCTATAATATCCAGCATGTCCTAGGAAGCTTCTAACATCCTTTTGTTTCATAGGTGTTTGCAAAGTTAGAATGACTTCTATTTTTGCAGGATCAACTTGAATTCCTGCTTGAGAGATATGATGGCCTAAAAAAATTCCCTCTTGCATCATCATAAAGCACTTCTCACTATTCAAAGACAATTTTTGCTCCTTACATCTTTTCAACACTTTCTCCAAATTTTCTAATGCTTCTTCATAAGTAACTCCATAAGTGGTGAACTCATCCATGTAGATCTCCATAGAATCATGAGAAATGTCAGCAAAAATACTTATCACTTCCCTTTGAAATGTTGCAGGTGCATTACAAATGCCAAAAGGTAAGACAGAGTAGGAAAAAGTGCCCCATGAACTGGTAAAAGTTGTTTTTTCTTGATCCTCAGGGGCAATTCTAATTTGATTATACCCACTATATCCATCCAAAAAGGAGAAATACTTTTTACCAGAAAATGAGTCTAGCACTTGGTCAACAAATGGTAGTGGAAAGTGATCCTTTTTAGTTGTTGTGTTTAGCTCCCTATAGTCTACACAAACTCTCCATTTTCCACCTTTTTTAGGAACAATCACCAATAGAGATACCCATTAACTATCTGAAATAGGGTAGATAAAACCAGCATCAAGCAATTTTTGGAGCTCTTTTTTAAATATTTCCCTGAGTGTTGGGTTTATCCTTCTTTGAGGCTACCTAACAAGTGAACAGTCTTCCTTAATGTAGATCCTATGAGTACAGAGTTGAGGATCTATTCCCTTCATATCCCCATAGTCCCATGCAAAAGCTTTGTGTTGATCTTGCAGCATTGTGACTAGGGCAGTTTTTTGAGATTGAGGCAGCTTATTATTGATGTTCAAACAGCAGCCTAGAGACACTTCTATTTGTTTGGTAAGATCATTCATGAAGGCTGCTAATAAAGGTGGTGTTTGTATTTCATGTGGAAGCAAATTGTGATAAACTGCAAGAAATTTAGGTGGCAGGCTCTCAGGATTTAGTTGCTGCAGGAAACATTGCTGAAGACAGTTATCTAGAATAGATGGGCTACTCAGATCAGAGTTGGACTGCAAAATGTGTAAAAGCAAGCCATCCTCACTCTGAAGCTGGAAAAATGGATTAGTTTGCAGCATCATTAGCTGAGCCAATGAATTGACTTCTTCAGTTTCCTCTCCTAAATTTGGCCAAATTGGTTGAGACAAGTCTGGTTGCTTATTATTAGGATTTGGCAATGGTTGAGCAGGCATAGGCGTTTGTTTTGGAGTGTCAATATTTGTTGCAGGTGCTGCAGGAGGTGGCATGAGGGCCAGAGGTTGTGACTGTTGAAGCTACAGGGATCCAAGGGATTGGTTCTGCCATTGCTAAGAACCTCTCCATAGAGGATTCTACTGCCAATTACCTTGGGGTGGAGTCCATTGTCCTTGTGGCTGTTGCCAACCTCCTTGAGGATATTTCCATTGAGGAATTTGATAGTTAGTCCAGTGTGGTTGAGAATTATTCCAAGGTGGTGATGGGCCATATGTAGGTTGCCATTGGTTATTGTAATTAGAATAAGGATTACCAAAAGTCAAAGGGTCTTGAGGCATACCTTGTCTTTGATCCCATAGTCACCTTTGTGCAACGAAGAATACTTGGTCATCATCACCCTCCACTATCTTAAAATCAGTAGGTAATTGCTTAGCCTCCAGGTTAGCCACCATCTTACATCTACAGTCATGTTTCTTCTGTCTGCAATGTGGACAGAACTTAGCCAAGATTGCTTCAGCTTCCTCATATTTCTTCTGAGCTTGCATAGTATCCAACTGTGTAGCCATGTTGTTTATGATATCCTGCTTAAAATTAGACAGCAAATGTGTGATCTCCATCCATGAAACTTCATTAGTAGAAGACTTTCCCACTGTGGCTTGATGACCTCTACCCTTCTTAACAATTGCTCGAGAGTAGTTGTGACATATTTTCTTGATAGCATCCCAAGGCACTTGGGTTATATCTCCTCCCATCAAATCCAGGGCATCTATATAGGTGTCACTGATTCCCCTTAGAAAAATTAGTTTCTGAGATTCTTCATTGAGAGTATGGTCTGAATTCTTTTTAAGGGAAAACAAGAATCTTGAGATATAGTCTTCCAAGCTTTCATCCTCCTTTTGTTGAATTCTGAATATATCATCACCCTTACTACCACTCTTACAATATTCCTTGTATTTCTCAAGAAATTTTTCTTGCATACTTGCCCAACTATCAACAGCATCCCTTCCCAAACTCATAAACCATCTAAGAGCTCCCTCCTTCAAAGTAGCAGGAAACAACTTCAGCCTGTGAGCATCTGAAGTGTAATCATAGCTACGACAAAGGATGTCAAACTCAAACAAGAAAGTGTATGGGTCCTTTGTAACTAGTCCATAGAACTTGGGAAGTAATGAAGAAGAAATATTTTTAAGGTTATCATTATCTTGTTGAGCAATGATGGGGAATTCAAAAGAAGGAGGTTGATTAGGTGGATTACGTGCCATATTTGCTTGATGGAGTATCAAAGCAAATGGATTTTCTTGAGGTTCTTCGTCAGCTAGGGAAAATGGCGATTCAACAAGCAGGTTTTCAGCAAATGGATTGATATCTTGGTCTCCTCCTTTCTCAAATAGATTATAAGCTGGTTCAAAATTGTTATCAATGAATGGAAGGTTATGGAGGAATCTTCCCAGAGCATCTCTTCTTCTATGCATGCAATAGAATTAACCATAAATTGAAGGAATTTGAAAATTCTTGAATAAACACACTAAACTACTACTAACAATGACTATGACAGGTTCTTAGCTTGACACCATCCCCGGCAACAGCGCCAAAAAATGGTTGATTCCACAAAAGGATATAAAAGTCATGGCAAATCCTAACCTGGGAATTGGACATTCCAGCAGGTGACTAACATCTTCTTATGGTTGTTCATTTACATTGCCAAACTAGGGAATGTATACTTGAAATGGAGCGGCACTATATGTGCACTAAGAACCAGTTTCAGTCACAATTTACCAGAAATAAATGCTTGGAAGGAATTCTACTTATGCTGCAGGAATGTAATGTAAAGTCTTCTTAACTTAAGCATAACTTAATCAAAGCAAAAATCATGACAACTATTACTAAGAAACAAACTATGAACTGGCCTTATGTTGCAGGAACAAACACAGGGATGGATTCTCGATGCTGCAGGAACAATATAAGACTGAGTTTGCGCTGAAACCTTCAAGAATGAAATTTAACTTATAATCAACATGAGATAAATAACTAACTACAGATACTCACTAAGTGGGCCCCCTTAGCAAGCATCAACTAGTTTATGCAACAATTGAACTCAAAACTTCATCAGCTTTTATTCATAAACTTGGAATCATATACATTGATTGTTCTGCTTGTAAGAAAACTAACACAAAACACCATTTCTCATTATAATACTAACTTTAACACACTTTTTTGCCCACTCATGCATGAGGAACACTTATTTATATTAGAAAAGCAACTATCTAACTCTAATAGAGAAAGACATGGACATAAATGCATCCTGAAACCGAGGAACAGACTTCTCATAAATGAAGGCATATCTGTTCAACACGATTTAGAGAGAATTTAGTATTCCACTCTTCCTAGATTAATGATCATTTATATTTCCTCCCAACGACCTGGTCAGAGAGTCTTTTTGGAACAACTTCCTCGATGTCGTTGGAAATGGACTTTACTGCAGGGCCGAGATCTGTTGCGCTTTGACTCGTTCATGCTTCCTTCAACAACCTATGATGCACATGGCGACAGAAGCGAAAGAAAGCACACGTGGAAAATAACATGATACACATTCATTAATCACATATTAAATCCATTTCATTATCCAAAAACCACATGCATTATATCAGTCATTCAGGAGGTCAAACAGGGCAATTAATACAAACACATAGAGATGTTAAGCTGCAGGAATATAGGAATGTGTTGCTATAGGATACTACCCGATTTTAGATAAAAAGCCTTTAATCAAAGAGTTAAAACAACCATCAGCAATAAGAGTAAAGGTATTAAAAATACATCATAATATTCAAATTATGAGCATATTTCGAGCTCATCGCTGCAACTTTCATTCCGCAACTCATACGACTAAATGGATTGTTCCAACACATCTAGCTAGGTACATTTATGCTAGGGATGGTCCTATCTTGCACCCAAATACGCTGAATCACTCTGAGCTACATTGGACCAGCGATTCCCCTTAAGAGTCCAAAGTGCTAAAAGGCAGCAATCTTTGAAGGTCTATATCTAAACCGCGGAGATTTACGTATCTTTGTCTCGAGGCT
>VDFB02204548.1:0-11500 GCA_007258455.2 Sequoia sempervirens | reverse complement strand
TGACTAGTTGACATCGATGACAAAAACTTCATTCTTTCCATTCTTGCAATAGTTAAAAGCTTGTAAGAAATCTATTACCAAGCTACCTACAAAGTTTAGAAGGTCAGATTTCTTCTCAGAAATTAGGGATATTATCACATTACTGAATAGATTCATGGGAAAAGAAAGCTCCCATATGTATGAGAACTGGGTGTTTCATTTTATTCAAGTCATATTGAAAGGTGCAATGTGTTTGGACTAGGGGTAGATTGTTTCCAATAATATTCATAATCAGCTCGCTAAGGTAAAGGACTTAAAGGAGTTCTATATGTCATCATATGTAGTATATTGTGTAGCTAGGATGGGGAACTTTCTAGGATTGAACACTATAGGATTTAGAGGTGAAGATCCCAAGCAAAGAAAAATTTGGGAATATTATGATCAGGTGGAGCTCAAAGCCTCAAAGAGACATTTTATGAGAGTGAATTATTCTTTTTGTATGTTATAATTACTTAGATGTCAAGAGATGTGGGGTTTATATTGACTACAAAATCCATGGAATTGGTAAAGAAATGGAGGAACTGGTTTATCAAATATCCTAAGTCAACCTACATTTGCTTATGGGGATATGATGGAACACCATTTTTTCTACCTAGATGTTATAGTAATAAGTGTATTTTTATTGATTTCTCCCAAAAAATGAGAGATATTAACCTCAAGTTTAGTAGAAAGCATAAAGATGGAGAGGTCAAATATCCTATTGACCTTGGTTTTTTATCAATGCCCATTTGTTAGAGCTGCCAAGTCTACAACTAAGGAGCTACACATTGTTAAATTCAAATTATATCAAGGAAGGACTTTGACCCAAGAGGAAAAATTAATAATCTATATGCATCCTTGTTCCCACATCATGATCCCCACATAGAGGATTTCTAGGAAAATTTATAAGAGGAGTTTAAAGAAAGAGTGAGGAGATATGAGAGGTCAACCATCCCTCTAATGAGGGAATTTAAGGTGAAAGAAGATATACCAAAAAATATGTTAGATAATGGTTAAACACTTGATCTACAAATGATAGGGAGCAAGTGGATACTCAAACTTAGGAACCCATCAAGTGGATGGAGAAGAAAGAGTGTAACATTGATGAAATCTCTTCAATTATTGTAGAACAAAGTTTGAAGTGGATTACTAAAAGATATGAGGATAGGTAGAACAAGGGAAAGAGAAAAGAGGCACAAGGACAAACATCTTCCTCTCCTCCACCTAAAAAATATAAGAGGATTAAGAAGCAGACACCATAAGTAGGAGAAGGAAATATCATAATGGAGAAAGTCATTGAAGCCTTCCAAAAGGCTATAGTCACCTATCAAGCTACTACTATAGGAATAGTCTCAAATTTGGGTGTCCAACCCATTTCCATGATATATCCAGAAACAAAGACTATTCAAGAAGGTCCTTTTGTTGTTCCTCCACAAGCTCAAGAAACAATTACTGAAGAAGCTCCCCCTACTGCTACTTCAACAATAGAGACAACAAATAGAGAAGGAGAAGAGAATCCTATAATAATAGTTACAAAATATCCTCTCCCCTCGGATTCTAAGGAGACTCCTCTCCCAGAGGAAGAGAAGGAAGAAGATGAAGAATTTGAGGAGGAAGATGTAGAGTTTGAAGAGGGAAACCTTTGGAGAGAAGCATAAGTTGAACATGTCCTGATAGAAGATGGGCAATGAGAAATTATGGAAAGTGCTAAAGAGAAATCTACTAAGGAAGAGGCTATAGAAGAGGAAGCTTGGATAAAAAAGCTAGAATAGAAAAGAGAGATGAGGAAGAAGCTTAAAAAAGGAGATGGAAATAAAGAAAATTGAGGAAATAAAAGCTCAAAATAAGAGGCTTGAGCAAGAAAATATTTAAAAGGACAAGATCAAGCAAGAGTAAGTTGAGAGATAAAATTTAGAACAAGAAAAAGTTAAATAGTTGCAAATAGAGGTAAGCGGAGGAGAAGAGCAACCCCATCAAGAACAATAATGGAAACAACTACTACAACTCCCACATGGCTCAAGCTTAATCTAGAGAAGAGGCAACAAGTGTTAGCTTAGCCTTTCAGTTGGGATGAGATGATGTAGGAGATAAAAGTGGTGAAACCTAAGAAGAAATCTAGGGTTATACATTCCACCAAGCTGAATGCTAAGGGAGATTTGATTACAGAAATTGTTACTCCAATGGATAATAAGGATGATAGAGAATTACAAGTTTTAGATTATCAAGTAAGCATGGTCAATTTGGGTAAGCAAACTCAGAATCAGTAGATGACTCTTCTAGATTGGGTAGCTACCTCAAAAAAGTATAGAATGGAGAAGGACAAGAAATCCAAAGCTAAATTGAAGGCTCACCTGGATCACATGAAAAGGTTTGTTAAGGATCTTGTCTCTCCACTATCAGAAAAACCATCTTCTCACTAGTATAGTAACAACAATAAATGATACATGCAACATCTCGCTCGCTCCGTCCTCTGGCCATGTTTGAACTTCCTACACGCATGGTGGAATCTTCCCTGGGGGTACCCCATGGGCCCCCTCTATCTATGTCTGACCCGGGCCTTGCCTTGTCTCATGCGGACTCGTGTCCCTCGGGAGACTCTCCTGGTGGGATAGTTATTTTGATTGTGGATACTTCGGTGCAACCCGTGTCGTTAGTTGAAGTGTCAACAATTGAGATTCCTTCAGAACCCATTAGGTGGAAAGATATTTTAACCAATAGTAAACAAGGAACTCTCCCTTCATCTCCTCTTGGGGATTAGGTTATTGTGTCAGGGATGGATTTTTATATTTCTAACTCAGTTAGTGATAGGATTCTCTCATCCATGGAGAATGCAGTTGTGGGTAGGTTTCTCTCCTTTCGACCTACTGTGGATATGGTCTGAAAGTGGGTTGCTCTTAAGTGGTGACTCAAGGGGAGTGTGGAGATCTATGCAATGTCTGGTGGGATTTTTCTTTTCAAGTTCACGATGCCTGAAGATCTTGTATTGGTTTTGTCTACTGGACCTTGGGTATATGGAAAACACAACTTGGCCTTATGTCACTGGAAGCCAATATTTAACTCGAATTTGTATCTAAATAAGTCAGCACCAGTATGGAACTGCCTGCCTGGGTTACCGCTTGAATACTGAGATGAATCTATTTTTAAGAGAATTGGTGATTCTTTGGGTCACTTCATCATCTCTAACTCTATTACCAGGTCAAAATCCAGGTTAGTGTTTGCCTATTTCTGTGTGAATATTTGTGTTAACAAATCTTTACTAAATTTTGTTAAGCTTTGCTCCAGTTTGGATCCTGGGTCCAACCTATGCGCTACGAAAAAATGCGGTGGTTTATTGTCAGAAGTGTGCCAAACCTGGACACCTTATTTTTGACTGCAAGTCTTCCTTTAATAAGGACCCTAACAAAGGGGTCTCTTTTGCTCCTTTCGGTCCTGTTCCTGGGAGTATTGACTTGTCCAAAGGTTGTGTTACTCCTTTGTCTGGAGTGTCTGAATTTCCCAGCCAGGAGGCTCCAATTTTGGAGTCAGGAGCCAACGTTGAACCCCCTATCCTGGGAGATCCTGCTCCTGGGTCTAAGACAAAGATCAGTCTGGCTGAGGGTCTTGCAAAGATGTCCTTAACTGAGAAAGTGACTAATTTTTTTGTGTTGAAAGTAGATAATCCTACTTCTAACATGACTTTTGAGGATGAGGTTTTTGCTGGTGGTGCACTGTTAGAGGTGGCTTCTACTGGAACTAGTGAGACTGTTGGTGAAGAGGGTGAAATTTGGAAGGATATAGGCCTAGGTGAGGTGTATGCTTTCAACTTGGAGGATTCTTCCTAGGTTTTTGTTGCACATGACGAGAACTGGATAACTCTGAAATAGAGGGTAAGGAAGAAAAAGGCTAATGTGGGAGGTGACTCAAAGCTAGGAAGGCCTAGCCATAGATCCACCCGCATGCAAGAGACCACAAATGAGATTGCTTTGGGAAAATAGAAGACATTGGAAGTGTCTTCAAAGAAAGGTCAAAAATGAAGGTAATGTCTTGGAATATGCATGGGATGAATAGCTCCCATTAGCAACTGGTGCTAAAGAACTATGTTCTGGAACATAAGTTAGATGTCCTGCTCCTACAAGAAACTAAAATGAAGAAAACAAATTTTGATAATGTTGCTAAGTACGTATGGTCGGGGTCCTCCTAATTTTATAGTGATGTTGATGGGGCCTTTGGTGGTCTTGCTATTCTTTGGAACCCTTCTAGATTAAGGGGTACTAAATTGTTCAACTGCCAGAATAGTGTTGGTGCTTCTTTTAATTTCCCTGGGGGCTCATGGTCTCTTATAAATGTTTATGCACCCAACCTCAGGAATGCTAGAGTTTCTCTTTGGTTGTCACTAGCTGACTAGATAAAAAACAACAATGGATCGTGTTGGTTGGTGGTTGGAGACTTTAACTCCCCACTATTCCCCTCTGAGAAAAGTGGTGGTCTGATCGACTATTCTAATAGTATGGCTGATCTGGATAGCTTTTTTAGTTCTATGGTCCTGATTGATATTGACTTGTTGGGCCAATCTTTCACCTGGTCCAATAGACGTATGGGTGAAGACCTGATTCAAGTCTGGCTAGACCATTTCTTATGCTCCAACAACTGGTACAGTCTGATTAGAGCCTCTTTGCGGGCTCTGCCTAGGACGGTCTCTAATCACAACCCCTTGCTGCTAACCTCGTGCGACCAGTCTATTGTTGGTCCTTTTCCATTCTGCTTTGAAATCATGTGGAATTCCCACCTTGATTTCAAAATGAAAATTGTTGAATGGTGGAATATTCCTATGCATGGGTCCCCATGTTCAGAATCTGTTTTAAACTGAAGCACATTAAATGTATGGTGAAGGGATGGAATAAAAGGGTCTTTGGGGATGTTTTTGAATAGAAGAGAATCTTAGGGGATAAGTTGAAATTTATTCAAAAGAGAATGGAGGAGGGTGATACCAGCCTCTCCACTTACATCCAGGAGAAAGAGTATCGAGGGGAGTGGGAACAAATCCTCAAGAAAGAGGAAATTTTCTAGAAACGGTAATCTAGGGTTCAATGGTTGAAAGAAGGAGATAGGAATACCTCCTTTTTTCATATTTCTACTGTTAAACATAAGAGGAGAAACCAGATAATCAAGTTACACAATGCCTAGGGTGAGGTGGTCAGCTCACCCCCCCTTATTGGATTAGTGGAAGTGAACTACTTCTAGAAGACCTATGCAGCTCCTGTTGATGCTCCTAACCCGGCTTTTGATAGTCTGCTACTAGACTCGTTACTGAATTTAATTTCTCAAATTGACAATATGGGGATTCTTAGTCCTGTTACACCTAAGGAAGTTAAGCTAGCTACTTTTAGCATGGGGGAATTCAAAGCTCCAGGCCCTAATGGTTTCCCTCTGGCCTTCTTTCAGACCTTCTGGGAGATTGTTAGTGAGGACCTCATTCTTGCTGCTCGGGATTTTTTTAAGATGGGTAAGATTCTTAAGCAACTAAATCACACTTTCATTGCTCTTATCCCCAAGATTGTTGATCCTCAACATATGACTAACTTTTGACCTATCAGCCTATGTAATACTTTTTATAAAATTCTCTCCAAAATTTTGGTTAACCACATCAAACCGCTCCTTGAAAAAATTATCAGCCCAACTCAGAAAGGTTTTGTGCCTGGTAAGCATATCCTTGATGCTACCATCACAACACATGAACTCATCCACTTCATGGATATATGTAACAATGCTGGTATGGCCCTTAAGTTTGACATATCCAAGGCCAATGATAAGGTGATCTGGAATTTTGTTCCTAAAGTCCTTGCTATGTTTGGTTTTAATCGATCTATGATAAATCTTATTATGGAATGTGTCACTACTGTAATATACTCATTTTTGGTTAATGGCTCTCCCTTTGGGTTTTTTAATGCTGGGAAAGGTTTCAGACAGGGAGACCCCCTATCTCCCTATTTATTTATAATGGTGGTAGATTTTCTAAGCAAGAACTTCTCTAGTATGTTAGTGGAGGGGTCAATAAAAGGGATCAAAGCTGCTACTAACCTTCATCTGATTGTGATTCAACAATTTTTGGATGATACTTTCCTATTTGGAAAGGCCTCAGTGCTAGAAGCGAGGAAGTGGAAAAACTGTCTCAACAACTACATGGCTTGTTTAGGGAAATGTATCAACTACAACAAAAGCATGATTTACTTCTTTAACAACACTCCTAATCTACAAGTTTGGGTTACTGTCATTCTGGGTTGTCAGAGTGGATCCCTACCTTCGGTTATCTTGGGTTACCCCTAACTATCAAAGAAGTCACTCAGGAGTTTTGGTATTCCATTTTGGAGAGGATTCAACATAAGCTTGTTGGGTGGAAAGGATCTTTGCTCAACCATTCTGGTAAGCTTCAACTTCTATTTGTTGTTCTTCAAGGTATCCCTATTTTCTTCCTATCCATATTCAAGATGCCTAGATATATTGATGAAAATTTTGAGAAGACCCAAGAGTCCTTCCTTTGGTCTGGTACTGAGGAAAAAAAGAAGCTTTCTCTGGTTAAATGGGACAAGGTTTTCCAACCAAAAATTTGTGGTGGTCTTGGGATAAGAACTAATAAAGCTCTCATGGCCAAGGTGGGATGGGATCATCTAAGGGATAAAAAGGATTGATGTGAGATAATGAATGCTAAATACCTTATGAATAGGCCTCTGGTTGACTGCCTTTTGAAGGCCCACTCTCAGGGGTCCCTGGTTTGGAAGGGGATTTTTCAGCCTACAGGATCTTTTGAGAAAAGGGATCAAATGGAAAATCGATGACAGTAAAATAATCAGATTCTAGGAAGACACTTGGTTGCTTGGCTCTCCCCTGGATTCTTCTGAGTTCAAAGTCCTTATGGGTCGGGCTCAACAAGTGTTTGGTATATATATTAGAGACTACTTAATAGGGCCATTGAGAGCTAGGAAATGGAAGAAGATTAGTAGTTGATGTCCTTTATCCCTAAATCTATGTACTCTTGCCAAATCCCTGCATGAGTTACTCACTCTTACCAGAGTACCCCCTTCCCCCCATGGGGATGATTTCTTCTAGATCCATGATCAGTGGGGTGATCTTACTGTGAAAACTACTTACAAACAGTTGACTGACTAGGGGGTGGTGAATACTCTATGGAAGAAGGTCTAGAATCGATACATGATACCGAAAGTTAATTTCTTCTTGTGGACTATCTATCATAACAGAATTCTTACACAGGACAATCTAAGGATAAGGGGATTCTAGATCCCAACAGATGTTTTTTGTGTAAAGACAATGAAGAAATTGTTAATCATCTACTGTTACACTGCGACTTTGCTCTAGAAGTGTGGGAGCTAGCATTTGAAAGATTAGGGATTCAATGGATTATGTGTAAGGATATCATATCCTTTATTTTAAGTTGTTTGGGTCCCTTCACCCATCCTTTAACTATGGAAATTTGGAACCAAGTTCCTCCCATTATTTGTTGGTGCTTATGGAAAGAGAGAAACAACAGGATATTTAGGAACACTAACATGAACCCAAAAGAGGTTTTTGGCATTGGGGCCCAGCTCATTGAGGAAAATATCTCTCTTTTCAAAGGTAAAACCCTGGATATTGGTCTGAATGAGATGGAAATAAGCATGGCTAAAGCTTGGCACCAGAACCTAGATGCCAATTCTTATGACAACTCCAAAATTCTAGCCAGGAGGGCAACTACTTGGAAAACTCCTGACACGGGCTAGTTCAAACTAATTTTTGATGGGACTGCTAAGGGAAACCCAGGCAGAGCAAGTATAGGAGAAGTGATTAGAGATCACAAAGGTATTTTAGTGGTTGGCTATGCTGGGGGGATTGGTCTTCAATCTTCTATGATAGTGGAAGCTCGTGCATTGTTAAAGGGCTTACAGATAGCTATTTCTCTTGGGATTGAGAACCTTCACATTGAAGGGGACTCAAAGTCCATTATTAATGCTATTAATTGTGGTAGACTGTTGGGATGGAACACTAAGGATATTATTCTTGACATAAGGTTCCCTGTGTCAAAGCTAAATTTAAATGTGGCTAGTCATATCTACAAAGAGGGCAACCAAGTTGTTGACGCCCTAGCCAATTTAAGCACACACTGGAAACTGTCCAAATGTTGGCAGGATTTAAGTCTTTTTCCACCAAATATTCAAAGTATCATAGTTAAGGAACAAAGCCCTTACTTGACCAATGATGACAATAATGCACTTGCTTAGCTAGATTGCTAGGGGACCCACTTGCTTACTCTTTGGGTTTTGTGGTCTTCTTGAGGTGATGAGATGGATGATGAGTTGTATCAAAGGGATGGATCGCAAGTGGATCTTTTCAAATTATAACATGGAGCCCATTTTAAATAAATAAATTATGATATTCTACGATAAGTACTGATTGATTAATTCTAATCTGGTCCATACTTGGCATAATCTCGTTATGGGGATTTGCTTAAACACTCAGATTTTCAAATTCGTGTTTTTTTATTTTGATGCGATTGTAATTATGAGACTAAGCTCCTTGTTGGATTTTTTTTGTCCTCTATTTTGGTCTCACACCTTATAGCTTCCTTTTGCAAGTTAACTAAAGTTGGCCAACCTTTTAAAGCTATCAAATTTGAGATTTCTAACTATAGCCCCGTGGCTATTCTGCATAGATTTTTGTGTTTTTGTGATGTGGAAGGAAATCCTTCCCTGCCTAGCATGTCCTTCCTTTATAGTCGATTGCACGATATGATACCATTTTATGGATCTGCTAAGATCTTTTTAGGAAAGATTTATGCTCATACGTGTGACCTTTCTGTTGGGTTGATAAACAAATTTGTCCGTTCACGGCTTAAATGCCTAATTGTGTGGGGTTTTTTCACCTTTCTATTGTCTCTAATATTTTGTGCTTTCAGAGTTCATGGTTATACTGTGTGAAGTGTGGCATTATGGGAGGAGATAGGGTGTGGACAGAGCCAGATGACTACAATGAATTTCATAGGGATCCATTGGTCTAGCACATATGCGTAGAAAGCGGCATAGCTCCTCTTATGGAAAGGCTTGTGGGTCATGACCCAAATCTATCTACTCAATTTATCAATTCGTGTAAGAATCATTATATTACCATTGGTGGCATCTACTTCATAGTGGATGAGGAAGTTATTATGTAGGTGATGGGTCTCCAGAGCATGGGTATGAAGCATCCTAAACATTCTAAGACCTAGGACAATGAGAGCATGAATAAATTTTTCATTGGTGAGGAGGCGCCAATGCACAACCAATTTGGTTTTGAACGGGAAGCTCTTCCACAACCGTGGGACTAGGTGTGTCTGGCTTTGATGAAATATGTCACGCTAGAAGGAAGGTACAAGACATATTACTTCTACCATTTTCCTTTGTTAAATCATCTTAGGCGTAAATTTCTTCTAAGCTTTCCCTTTTTCCTACTAATTGACCTTGAAATTTCTATTGAAAAGTGTATTGTTTTGGCCACTACTAATCCCAATGAGCCTACTCCTCTTCCTCTCCATCAAGGTCTTATCCTAGGACTCTACCATTTTCATCTGGCTTTATGCCCACCTAAACCTATCTCGATCATTCGTATTGAGGATATTGTGAACCCCATTGTGCCCAACTTATCTCTGACCGAGTCTAAAGGCCCTATTAGAAAGAATCACCTGGTCCCTGCTGAGAAACCCAAACCTGTTTCTAAAAAACTCAAGGGTATTGAAGGAGTTGCCCAAGCTAGTGTGGCAGTTAGCTTATGTGACCTTAAGTCTACTCCTACTAGGACTCATGGTAAACCTGGTCTGAAAAAGAAGGGTAAGGAGGAGAAGGTGCCTCTGAATAAAGGGAAGCATGTAGTGAGAAAGGATTCCTTGGGTGGTATGGTGGTGGCAGAAACTATGGTTATTGGTTGTGATGCAATCATAAGACATTCAGGCATGCTTGCTAAGAACAAAAAGAAAGTGCATATTAGAGACTTGGATATTGAAGAAGAGCTATCAGATAGCAAGGATAGTTGTGTCGAAGTGGTGTCAGAGGACGAGCAAGGTGAAAAAGCTAGAGGACCCTCTTATGTTCCTAACTTGGGACATGATTCATAGGAAGTTTCAGCCTCCCACTCTTCGGAGCCTCTGGAGAGTGAGCAGAATGTTCCTGATTACATTATGAGTGGTGAGGAGGAGATTGGTGTGCTGAAAGAGAGATTGGACATCCTGGAAAAAAAATTATATGGGTTGACACGCTTCATGGTCAGGATGATCCACTATGTCACTAGTACCCTATCAGCTGCTATGAAGGAAGAGATGGAGATGAAAAAGACTGAGGACCGCCCTGAGTGGGTTGGGGATGATAGGGTTAAGCTGTTGTCTAAGAACTGGGAAAAGGCCAGCTAATCTGTTGTTGGTTTGCTATTGGTCCATGAGTGTTGTTAATCTATGTCTGGTTTTGGTTTAATGTTTTTTGGTGTTTTGGTTTGTTTAATGCTTTTTTGTTCTGGGACTTTCTGGCCCTTGTGGCTCTTCGTGTAGGGTACAACACCCTATAAACGCTACTTATTTTATCAAAAACAACAATATATGATTAAAACAAATACTAAAAATTACATACAAATGACTAAACATGATCACATGACCATTAGTCTTGTTTATTACTAGTCATTTTTAACTCGAAAAAAATGATGACTAAACCATTTTTAGTCATTTATAGGTTGTTTTGATTGATTAATTCAGTAGTATATTTAGTTGTTAATTTGGTAGTATATTTTGTATTATATTTAGTCATTGATTGTTGTTAGCTGGTAATTTATTTAATCATGGTAGTCATTTATTTAGTCATTGTAATGAATAATTGCCATCAATTGGTAGTATATTTAGTCATTTTTATTCACAGATTTCTGTCCATTGGTAGTATATTTAGTCATTTGTATTAACTGATTTCCATCCATTGGTAGTATATTTAGTCACTTTAATCATTATTTTATCATCAACTGGCAATATATTTAGTCATATTTATTCACTAATTTATGTCAATTGATAGTATATTTGGGTAAGTGCACCAAGATGGTTCCCAAAAAAGGGGCTTAAGTGGCCACTTTTTTTCTGAAATCAGGAAATACTGACCTTGGACGTGAAATTGAGGATAGCTACACTTAAAATTTTTTGATGGAACAAAAACAAGGACTGCAGTGCTCCGAGTCTACTTTCTAAACTACTAATTTATTTTGAAAATGGTTGAGATTAAGGGGTTCAAAAGAGGGACACACACAAATTGCTGTTGTTTCTGTCAGAAAAACATAACATAGCAACTCTTGTGTGACCCGAGCACGTGAACTTTTTGTAGTATTTTTAAAATCACTCTGGTTAGAAGTTAGATAACAGTATGTAGTAGGGATAGGATTTTTTCTGATAATTTTTTAATGAATATTTGATTTTTTATTAATTTTCTAAGTGGGCACTTCCAAAAAAGCAGAA
>VDFB02204546.1:0-20628 GCA_007258455.2 Sequoia sempervirens | reverse complement strand
AAGCGGACACAAGAATGTTTGTGAAATTACAAGGGGTGCAATTTTATGATTATACAGATTCATAGTAGCTTCTTTATGTTCTTCTTTGATGTTATCCATGTCATTTAATTTATTATATATGTGTCCAATGGAGGCAAGTGTCTCATCTTGGGAAATGGAGGTGATTTCATTTTGGATAGGGTCAACTTCAAGTTTTTGATCATGGATGGTATGGAGGTCGATGAGGGGATCATTTTGGATTTCTTGATCAATGGTAGGTTCTTGACCAAAGATAGGCTCATCATGGATGTCATGATTAGGAATGGGATCTTGATCAAATATTGGATTATCATGGATTTCATAAGTATCTAGAGGGGAATTTTGGATAACTTGATCTTGATTTATCTTGGAGTTCATTTCATCATGCTTTGGAATTTTCTCTCAACATATATCTAAAGGTTTAGGCAATGGAATGTGATCTTGCACAATGATAGGATTTTCTTGAGTGTACTAAAGGTTTTGGATAGGAAGCTCTTGAGTTATCTTGATAAGTGATGGGGATGAAAATTTAAGATATTCTTGGGAGATAGGGATTTGTGATATGGTTTGGTGTTGGGTACAACTTAGGATGGAAGATTGGTTTCCCTTGTCAAGGTTAGGATAAGGATGACTAATGGATGTTTTTCAAGGATTAATGGTATGCATTGTGTTAATTGGTTCTTGATATTGAGGGTAGATGGATGGTTACTAGAGCTTGTAGGCTGTTGGTATGAGAGGTAGATGGTTGGTTGACTAGGGATTGTGGGTGATTGGTATTAAGGATTGATGGATAGGCTACTATGGATTGTCAATGATTGGTATTGAGGATATGGTGGCATGTTATAAATTGGATTTATGAATTTTTGTTCAAATGTGAGCAGTGTAGGTATATGCACCCTTGTCACATTATGAGATGTACTGCTAGGTGGAATTATCGTGTTCACTTATTGTGGGGTAGGTTCAATGTTTGATGAAGGTAATATGTCAATGGAATCTATATCTTGGGATGCCACATTAGGTGTTTATTCCATTATGGTAGAGGAATCAAAACCAAAGGGAATCCTAGCTCCATTTTTTGCAAGTTTTAAAAGGTATTTGGTGGGATCTTTGGCCATGACTGCCTCTATTACATCTATAAACTTAGGATATTGTGAGGCCTTGTTAAATTCCTCTTGGGTAAAACTTCATTCAACATAAGTCAGAGTAAACTCATCATTAGAAGGAGGTAAGGTAGATCCTAGTCTAGGTATGGGTTGCAAACTTGAAGATGTCTCAAATTGAATGGTGCTTGTGGAATCAAAGATAGGGTCTATTGTAGGATCAATTTTCTTTTCCTTTCTTTGGGACCTATTTTCAACCATATAAGACCTGATATGTTAAAAGACTATGTTTCTTGGATTTTATAATTTTTATTTTTATTTTGGATTTTTGAGGGTTTATGAAAGCATGCACTTATGGTAAATGATATGAGGTGATGTTTTTGGATTTTTTTTGTTTTAAAGGATTATTATGAAAAATGATAGATGAAGTGTAATTATGGATTTTTGGATTGTTGAGGTGTATGGTTATAGATTTAGAATTCTAACCTTGTAAGATGATGATAGGCCAAAGTGATCAAAAGGAATGTCTAGATCTCTGAAAGACAAGAGTTAGGATGATGGTTTATATGAGTTAACCCTAAAATAGACTTATGAATTTAAGGCCAATTATTGATGGTTGATAGGGGTCAAACCTAAACTATACTAATGAGTTTAGGCCTAACTATTGATAGATTGATGAAAAGATAAGAGATCAAAACACCCAAAGGATAAGTATGGTCGAATAAAAATATAACTAGGATAAGATTGTGGGGTATGATTGATGAATTATGATATGGAGTAAATGATGATAGACCAAAGTGACCATAAGAAAAGTCTAAAATCTCAAAAGGATAATGAGACCTGACAAGGGTTGCACCTAAACTAGACTAACGATTTTAGGGAAACTATAGATAAGATGATGAAAGGATATGAGATTCAAGAAAGTCAAGGGATAACTGGGGTCTAACCAAGATTGATCGATTTTATAGTTTGAGATGCAAGGGTAGGTTTATGAAATTGGATGAAAAACCTTAATCTAGGGATGCAATCAAGATTTGAGATGCAAAGGACAATGTAGAAATTTATATGCTAAACTAGGGGAGTTTTATAGGTCTTAGGTCTCTAGGTCAATTAAGTCCAAAATCTGGATTCTAAAAGGATAGACGCTAACTTGTCTCAATGTAGACTATGGTTGGATTCCTAGGAATAGAGTGTTTAAAAATGTTATCTTTGTGATATTTTTCAATTTTATGATAGCATACACTCAGAAAACACTTGGAGGACAAAGTGGATTCTTTGAATTTGGATTGAAAAGGGTAAGGTTTAAGGCCAAAAGGCCAATGGCTTCATGGGTTTAACACAAACAAATACATTTGGAAGCAAAGAACAACTTAATTATTCAAGTAGGATTGCTAACTTAGTGTAGTCCCACCATACCAAAGGTGCTAATACACCAAGATCAATGTGAAAAACTTCTATTTTAAGAGAAAATAGATAGAGGTCCAGTGGCATAGGCCCAATATGATAATAGGATAACCTTTATGGTGCAGGGAACCATGTAAACTCCATGCCTCCATGAGGAAATCTTGTAATGTTTGAGTCTTAATCATGTTATGACTATAACTGGGGTCATATTTGGACCATTTTAATGTATTTGAATCAGTCGATTAGGTTTCTAGGAGGTCAAGTTGTCAAATAATGAAAAATCTTACAATTGTTGTCAAAAATGTAAAATTGCAAAAATGCAAGAAAATGGAATGTGAAGAGTCACTTTGTGAAAGGAAGGTAGTTGGTCAATTGAAACCTAAGGGGCAATTAGGAAACTATTGTAACATATTTAAAAAGAGCCTTGTGAAGGTGAGGAAAGAGCAGAACATTGTATATTGAAGAAATTTTGAATAAAAGTACCATGTTTTCTACAGATTCAACATTTTCTTATTGTGCTCAGGCATGGTACTAGTATGTACATTAATTTCAAGCTTTCTTTTTTATTGGTTTTGATAAAGCTTTGAATTAAATTTCAAAAAAATCTAGTTTGAGTAAATTACATTGAGTTTAAATCTTTTTAGAGCCACTTTTATGAGGAAAGTCCAGAAACCCTCATTTAAAGGGTTTGAGAGTCTAAAATGGAATAAGTAGACATTCCACTAATGGATACCTTTGTAAATTATTGGAATGGGTTAGTTTAGAGTGTTTTTTTTAAGTTGGTTGTGTTTGCAGATAAAAGGGAAGGCATGTTGCATAAGTTTTGTTGTTGCCCTAGTGGATTTTCATGGTTTTTGAGCATGAATGCATGGCTAGAAGTTAGGGTTTAAAGAAAAGACTCTAGAATAGAGTGAGAAATGGTTTAGTAAGCTTATGCAAACCATATTTGATGTTTCTTGGCCCTTGTTGAAGAGTTTTGAAGTCAGAAGTACAGAGATCCAATATTGACCTATCCATAAAATCCAAACATGTTTTTTTGGATCGAGAAAACGACGTTGATATCTCCTTTTGTCTTTTGGCAAAGACATAAATAGATGCGGAACGAGCAACAAATTTTCCTTTCTAGCTCCAAAATGTTGTACAGATGGAAATATCTTCATCAAATTATATGATGATTTGTCTCTTTCAATTAAAGCTCGAGTACTTAAAAAATAGAAAAGTAACGGCAATGCTATTATCATTACAGCTTTTCTTGCTTGACGTTTGAAAACAAATATACGTATATCCCGTATAAGTAATGTACTAAGAATCTGAAAGTCAAAAAGCTTAACAACACTTTCTCGACGGAAAATATCTTCGAAAACTTCTATCCCTTTCTCTTTCTTCTCTTTTTTCCAAATTGAAAAGAAAAGAAGTAGATACAATATCCAAAGTAAGTTATATGGCCAAGGGTGGAAATGTAAGAGTAACAATTACTTTAGAATGTACTAGTTGTACCCAAGATAGTGTTGATAAAAAATCGCCGGGTATTTCGAGATATACGACTCGAAAAAATCGCCGCAATACTCCTCTTCGATTGGAATTAAAGAAATTTTGTCCTTATTGTTACAAGCATACTATTCACGGAGAAATAAAAAAATAGATTGAATCTACAAAAATAGGAATTTACCATTCCTACCCAGATATATAAATATATCAAAGATATTTCTCTTTCTTTGTATTTTCAAAAAATATGTCACTGTCAATATTTCTTTTCGAAATATTTTGAAAAAATAGTATTTGAAAGGTTCATAAAACAAACTATGAATAAAATGAAACCATCTTTTCGGAATACATCTAAATCACCTTTTCATAAAACATCTAAATCATCTTTTCATAAAACATCTAAGCCATCTTTTCGGAATACATCTAAGCCATCTTTTCGGAATACATCTAAGCCTTTTTGAGTCAGAGATATTCGAACCATGATATGTTCAAGTAATAGTAATTAATGAAAAAAAAGACTCGTACAAACTATTGAAGTGATGCTATCTCCGACGGTCCAGGGAGGGCATAATTGGGATATTTCGGATTATTCATCACACATCACGGCAAATAGAATCAAAATATTAACAGCTCCTATGTAGATCAGGATTTGTGCAACAGCTACGAAATCCGCGTTCAATATAATATAGAAAAGGGATATACAAATAAGAACTATCCCCAATGAAAGAGCGGAATAAATTATATTAGTAAGTAATACTACTCCCATACCTCCTAATATAAGACTTAGCGTTAGAGGAGCCAAAAGAATATCATATATCGATTCAAGTCGATTCATTATGTGCACAATAAGTTTGAATATTATTTCCTCCCATTCATTCAATAAAAAGTGACCCCATTTACCTATATGCTATACTGGATTTGTACTTGAAATATTTCATTTGATATGGGCACTGATTCATTAATCTATAGTTCAATAATAGATTCTGATCAATCATACATGTGACATTATTCATGAAATGTCAATAGGATTTATAATTCACGACTCGTAAAAAAAGTATTTTATTTATCAGATACTCTTTGATCGGAACTCAATCTGAATAATCGTAGAAGTGATTGAATAATCCAATTTGTCCGTAGTTTCTTCAGACATACTAAGTTAATATGTTGAGCTCGGAATTGTTTGAATTGTTAAATCTTCAACAACCGATATAGGTAAACGTCCTAAAGCAATATGATCGTAATTTAATTCATGACGATCATAGGTCGAAAGTTCGTACTCTTCAGTCATCGCCAGGCAATTTGTGGGACAATATTCGACACAATTCCCACAAAAGATACAAATTCCAAAATCAATACTATAATTTTCCAATCGTTTTTTCCCAATATCTATTCCAACTTTCCATTGACAATATAAATAGATCAATATTGACTTTGTTCAACTACTCTTTGTTGTTCAAAGTGAACGGTCTCATTCTTTGAATTTTCTAATTGTTTCAAATTAACAGAAGCAACATTGATAAGATAGTCTTTTTCTTGTTGTATTTGAGAGTATCCATTTACGCGAATTTCGCGCGCTCGCATTTCTATTTCCCGTAAGCGAGCTCGGGCTTGCTCAAGCTGATTAGCAGCTCCTTTACATAGTTCTTCAGAATTCTGAATAGTACTCAATATTTTCTGTTTACGATTATCTAATAGATTACTTAATGAAAGTAGATTATCTATTCATAAGTTAAACGAATTTAGAATCTCTTCCCAAACCGAACACGAACCTTTCGATTCATTCGGCTCTCCCGCTCGGCTCTTTTTTTTTTTACCAAGCCTACCCTTTTCGTTCATATTATGTCAAAATAAGATCAATCTATCAAAGACCGAAATCTACGAAGGGCTCTTTTGCCAAAAGGGATTTTTTATTATCAACAAAGTTGTTCTTCTTTTTTTCTTCTTTTTTTCTTCTTTTTTCTTTTCATTCGTATTTCCTCTTTACTTTTTCTTGAATAATTTCGCTTCTGTGCAGGTCGCCGGTTCCGCATTTAAACCAAAAAAATTGGATGGGAGATTAGGACTATTTTTCAGTCGATAGATTGAATAATTCCATTGATATGAATGTTATATATCGGATGAACCTCCAACTATGCCTTTGAACCCATCTCATATTAGCACAACGGTGGAAAGAGTACCCAATTGTGCTTGGACTTCAAGCAGTTTAGCTTTAACCATTCTAAATATTTTCTCTTGTTGGTTGGGATTGATCTGATTTTTGAGTCAGAGATATTCCGAACCATGATATATTCAAGATAATAGTAATTAATGAACAAAAAAGACTCGTACAAACTATTGAAGTGATGCTATCTCCGACGGTCCAGGGAGGGGCATAATTGGGATATTTCGGATTATTCATCAACATCACGGCAAATAGAATCAAAATATTAACAGCTCCTATGTAGATCAGGATTTGTGCAACAGCTACGAAATCCGCGTTCAATATAATATAGAAAAGGGATATACAAATAAGAACTATCCCCAATGAAAGAGCGGAATAAATTATATTAGTAAGTAATACTACTCCCATACCTCCTATATAAGACTTAGCGTTAGAGGAGCCAAAAGAATATCATATATCGATTCAAGTCGATTCATTATGTGCACAATAAGTTTGAATATTATTTCCTCCCATTCATTCAATAAAAAGTGACCCCATTTACCTATATGCTATACTGGATTTGTACTTGAAATATTTCATTTGATATGGGCACTGATTCATTAATCTATAGTTCAATAATAGATTCTGATCAATCATACATGTGACATTATTCATGAAATGTCAATAGGATTTATAATTCACGACTCGTAAAAAAAGTATTTTATTTATCAGATACTCTTTGATCGGAACTCAATCTGAATAATCGTAGAAGTGATTGAATAATCCAATTTGTCCGTAGTTTCTTCAGACATACTAAGTTAATATGTTGAGCTCGGAATTGTTTGAATTGTTAAATCTTCAACAACCGATATAGGTAAACGTCCTAAAGCAATATGATCGTAATTTAATTCATGACGATCATAGGTCGAAAGTTCGTACTCTTCAGTCATCGCCAGGCAATTTGTGGGACAATATTCGACACAATTCCCACAAAAGATACAAATTCCAAAATCAATACTATAATTTTCCAATCGTTTTTTCCCAATATCTATTCAGACTTTCCAATCCTATGGGTTCACGGGTACAACTTTTGTGACTTCGGTGGTATACTCACGGATTGGCTAGCTCCTATTTGGAAGGTTGTAATTTTTTAACTGCTGCAGTTTCTACGCCTGCTAATAGTTTAGCACATTCTTTGTTGCTATTATGGGGTCCTGAAGCACAAGGAGATTTTACTCGTTGGTGTCAATTAGGTGGTCTATGGACTTTCGTTGCTCTTCATGGTGCTTTTGGTCTAATAGGCTTCATGTTACGCCAATTTGAACTTGCTCGATCTGTACAATTACGACCTTATAATGCAATTGCGTTCTCTGCTCCGATTGCTGTTTTTGTTTCCGTATTCTTGATCTATCCATTAGGTCAGTCTGGTTGGTTTTTTGCGCCTAGTTTTGGCGTAGCAGCTATTTTCCGATTTATCCTCTTTTTTCAAGGTTTTCATAATTGGACCTTGAATCCATTTCATATGATGGGAGTTGCTGGAGTATTGGGTGCTGCTCTTCTATGTGCTATTCACGGTGCTACCGTGGAAAATACTTTATTTGAAGACGGTGATGGTGCAAATACATTCCGTGCTTTTAACCCAACTCAAGCCGAAGAGACTTATTCTATGGTCACTGCGAACCGTTTCTGGTCCCAAATTTTTGGGGTTGCTTTTTCCAATAAACGTTGGTTACATTTCTTCATGTTATTTGTGCCGGTGACCGGTTTATGGATGAGTGCCATTGGAGTAGTTGGCCTAGCTCTAAACTTACGTGCTTATGATTTTGTTTCCCAGGAGATTCGTGCAGCAGAAGATCCTGAATTTGAGACTTTTTATACAAAAAATATTCTTTTGAACGAAGGTATTGGTGCTTGGATGGCGGCTCAGGATCAGCCTCACAAAACCCCCAATTATTCTTATGAGTTTCATATGAAACAAAATCATAAGAATTATCCTGCCTTTTTTGATCAAAAAGATCACTATTGCTAAAAGACCAAGCAAACGTACAAGTTTTTGTTTTTGCCCCATATTATCTCCTTTTCGATAAAGTATAAAGTATTTGAAAAATAATGACCATATTTATAAATCCCCTTTTTTGATAAAGTATAAAGTATTTGATTTGATAAAGTATTTGAAAAAATAATGAAAATAAAGCGTCCATCGTCTAATGGATAGGACAGAGGTCTTCTAAACCTTAGGTATAGGTTCAAATCCTATTGGACATAATAATTCGTTGTATTTGTAAATGTTGCAAAGCTTTTCTATGCTAGAAGAAAAAGTTGGACCCACCTTCAAGTTCCCTAGGCCGACGATTGGTAAATTACGCAAACGCAGAGCAATCATTAATCGATTTCATTATCTTAACGATCATCATCAAAAGAACCAAAATAATGGTCATTATGATCATTGTCATAATCATGCGATATAGGTGCAAAATCGATCCTATGGTAAGACCTTATATGGTTTTGATGTACTCTTATCTTCAGCAAATGATCCAGCATTCAATGCTGGGAAAAGCATATGGTTACCCGGTTGGTTGAATGCTATTAACGATAGTAAAAATTCACTGTTCTTAACAATTGGTCCCGGAGACTTTTTGGTTCATCATGCTATTGCTCTAGGTTTGCATACAACTACATTGATTTTAGTCAAAGGTGCTTTAGATGCACGCGGTTCTAAGCTAATGCCTGATAAGAAAGATTTTGGTTATAGTTTTCCTTGCGATGGTCCGGGACGGGGCGGTACTTGCGATATTTCAGCCTGGGATGCTTTTTATTTAGCAGTTTTCTGGATGTTGAATACCATTGGATGGGTTACTTTCTATTGGCATTGGAAGCATATCACCTTATGGCAGGGAAATGTAGCTCAATTTAATGAGTCTTCCACTTACTTAATGGGATGGTTAAGAGATTATCTTTGGTTAAATTCTTCACAACTAATTAATGGATACAATCCTTTTGGTATGAACAGTTTATCTGTCTGGGCGTGGATGTTCTTATTTGGGCATCTTGTTTGGGCTACTGGATTTATGTTTCTTATTTCTTGGCGTGGATATTGGCAAGAACTGATTGAAACTCTTGCATGGGCTCATGAACGCACACCTTTGGCTAATTTAGTTCGATGGAGGGATAAACCGGTAGCTCTTTCCATTGTTCAAGCACGATTAGTTGGATTAGCTCACTTTTCTGTAGGCTATATATTCACCTATGCAGCTTTCTTAATCGCCTCTACATCAGGCAAATTCGGTTAATTTTCATTTTAGAGGCTATTTAGATTTTCAATCTAATCTCTATGCATAAAAGAAGGAGTCATCCACGTAATACTTCTCCATCTCAAATTTGATCTATATTTTTATATAAACTGGCTGAATCATTATGGCAAGAAAAAGTCTCATTCAAAGAGAGAAGAAAAAACAAAGATTGGAAAGGAAATATAATTTGCTTCGCCAATCTGTGAAAAAAGAGATGAGTGAAGTCTCATCACTGGATGAAAAATTGGAAATTGCTGGTCATATGGATTGATGTCAAACTCATCATTTAACTCATATGACCCGGCAATTTTGAATAAATTCTTCAAGTTCACTAAAAATCGCATTAGCAAACCTATGAATTTAGCTATTGTTAGCAGTAGAATGGTTTGATTAGCGATAGACAAACCGGATCTTGAAGAATCTCTCTTAATGAAACAAAATTGACATGTATTCGCGGTTATTTTCTCCTTGAGTATACTTTAAATCTACGGTTTTACTTTTATTATTGGCTATGGGGCTAAATTCCAAAGAGATTTTCAACTATAAGAATTTCAAAGCATTTTATAGGGGAACGGAGGAGTACGCAGAATATTGCTATTGGTGTGGCGGGAAGCAAAATGCCATTTTGGAACTTTATAACAAACTCTACATAAGTGACGACAATGAAGAAAATTTGGAAGAAAATTTGGAATTTTCGTCTCTATATGAAAAAGTGCAAACAACATTTTTTCAAACTAAATGTGTATTAGGAAAGATTGGTCGACGAAATCCGAATAAAAAACTAAGTCTTGATATACCCGAGAACGATATTTTTTCATTACCGCACGATTTATTGGCTGCTGTAGATTACCCTATCAAAGTGCAATTTGGAACGGGTACACCCGATGATATAGATCACTTACAAAATCGGTATACTCGTTCTGTAGCAGATTTATTACAAGAGCAATTGCGATTAGCTCTCTCTGATTTCAGAGAAGCAGCTGAAAAAATTCTATTATCTGCATCAACCAATCCTAAAAAGAGAATAACTAAGAAAAAATTGGAAACGTTAATTCCATTAACGGATACTTTTAAAGGTTTTTTTGGTTTACACCCTTTATCACAATTTTTGGATCAAACTAATCCATTGGCAGAAATAGTTCATAGTCGAAAAGTGAGCTCTTTGGGCCCTGGAGGATTGACAAGTCGAACGTCTACTTTTCGTACACGGGATATTCATCCTAGTCATTATGGACGTATTTGTCCGATTACGACATCCGAAGGAATAAATGTTGGGCTTATTGGATCGTTATCTATTTATGCAACGCTTGGTCATTACGGCTCTTTACAAAGTCCATTCCCTCTTGCTAGCTGACTAATTTGAAATCGGTATAGCGAGTCATGTTGCACAAATCTGATCTACATAGGAACATTAATATTTTTGATTCTATTTGCGTGGTATTGATGAATAATCCGAAATATCCAATTATGCCCTCCGGACCGTCGAACAGCATCCTTCAATAGTATTTTAATCTACATTACAATATCTTGCTCCTTATACATACAATAAGCTTTGACTTTACGGATATCACCTTTATGCATATCCAAGGGCCAAAACATTGGTTAGGTATATAAACCTTGTTTCGGGCCCGAATTCATCAAGGCGGATCAGTCGTTAACGAATAACCCTAATGTAGGTGGATTTGGTCAGGAAAATGCAGAAATATTACTTCAAGATCCTTTACGTGTTCAAGGTCTTTTATTATTCTTAGCATCTGTCATTTTAGCACAGATATTTCTGGTTCTTAAGAAGAAACAATTCGAGAAAGTTCAATTGGTCGAAATGAATTTTTAGGTGCATAAAAGATTCGTATCTCCATCTTATGGATGATTAATACAATTATATAAATATTATCTTTTCTCACCTTGATTTATCATATTCAAAACAAATCAATAGAAGTTCTTTCGATAATGGAAAAGGAGAAACTTATTATAACTTTTGTTTGTATCTGAAGAGGTTAAGGTATGAGGAGTTCCTCTATTATGCTCGAACATGCACTTATTTTAGGTGCTTATTTATTCTCTATTGGTATTTACGGACTAGTAACAAGTCGAAACATGGTTAAAGCACTTATGTGTCTTGAACTAATACTCAATGCGGTGAATTTAAGCCTAGTAACATTCTCAGATTATTTTGATAGTAGGCAAGTAAAGGGGGATATCTTCTCGATCTTTGTTATAGCTATTGCTGCTGCTGAAGCAGCTATTGGATTAGCTATTTATTAACAGATAATAGTTTGATTAAGCATTAGAATAGATTCGAGACCGGAGTTTGCTAATGCAATGATTGGTCATACCATAGCTGTTCATAATGGAAAGCTACATTTACCCATTTTTATATCAAATGGTATGATAAACCACAAATTAGGAGAGTTTGTACCTACTTCCATTTTTGAGGGACATGCGAAAAAGGATAAAAAATCGAAAAACGATAAAAAAATAAATAAATAAAAGCAACAAAAGAAAAAAAAAAAGAGAGAAACAATAAAAAAGTATCGTTGTATATAAATAGTATACATTAATTCATTGTGGAGGATGAAGATGATTTTTATAAATAGGGCTTCAGCTAGAAGAATACGCGCTGTAGCTAAACATGTACGTATGTCTTCTAATAAAGCACGTAGAGTAGCTCATCAACTTCGTGGTTGTACCTATATGGAGGCACTTTCGATACTGAATTGGATGCCTCATAGAGCATGTTATCCCATATTAAAAGTACTTCGTTCTGCAGCCGCAAATGCATATTACAAGATGAATATAGATAAGGGCTCTTTATTTGTCATTATGGCTGAAGTGAATGAAGGTCCTATTTTTCAAAGATTTCGACCTAGAGCTCGGGGACGCGGTTATCCAATACAGAAACCCACTTGTCATATAAGTATTACATTGGAGGATTTAGATATCTCGGATAATTTGACATAGTATAAAGTTTTAGAGAACCGAACAATTGTTCAATATCTCCCCTATGTAACACGATGGGATTATTTAGCTACTATGTTCACAGAGGCGATAACGGTTAATGCGCCAGAAAAATTGGAAAATATTCAAATACCTAAAAGGGCTAGCTATATCAGAGTGATTATGCTAGAGTTAAGTCGTATAGCTTCTCATTTGTTATGGCTTGGACCTTTCATGGCTGATATTGGTGCGCAGACTCCTTTCTTTTATATTTTAAGAGAGAGGGAAATGATATATGATTTATTTGAAGCTGCCACGGGCATGCGAATGATGCATAATTATTTCCGTATTGGAGGAGTAGCTGTAGATTTACCCTACGGTTGGATAGATAAATGCTTAGATTTTTGCTATTATTTCTTTCCAAAAGTGACAGAATATGAAAGGCTTATTACACGCAATCCTATCTTTTTGAAACGAGTGGAGGGAGTAGGCATTATTAGTAGAGAAGAAGCAATAGATTGGAGTTTATCAGGACCCATGCTACGAGCTTCCGGAATCCAATGGGATCTTCGTAAAGTGGATCATTATGAATGTTACGATGAATTGGATTGGGAAATCCAATGGCAAAAAGAAGGAGATTCATTAGCTCGTTATTTGCTTCGAATCGGGGAAATGAAAGAATCTATAAAAATAATTAGACAGGCCCTAGAAGTAATTCCGGGAGGTCCATATGAGAATTTAGAGGTTCGACGTTTCAATAAGGGAAAAGATTCGCAATGGAACGATTTTGAATCTCGGTTTATTAGTAAAAAACCTTCCCCTACTTTTGAATTATCAAAACAAGAACATTACGTCAGAGTAGAAGCTCCCAAAGGTGAATTAGGAATTTTTTTTATAGGAGATGATAATATTTTTCCCTGGAGATGGAAAATCCGACCACCTGGTTTTATTAATTTGCAGATTCCTCCTCAACTGTTTAAAAGGATGAAATTAGCCGATATCATGACGATTTTGGGTAGTATAGATATCATTATGGGAGAGGTTGATCGTTAATTCCTTTGAACCCATCTCATATTAGCACAGCGGTGGAAAGAGTACCCAGTTGTGCTTGGACTTCAAGCAGTTTAGCTTTAACCATTCTAAAGATTTTCTCTTGTTGGTTGGGATTGGTAATAAAATTTTCCAATCAACTACGAAATGCTATAGTTCTTCCATATTTCTTTTTTCCCTTTTAGAAGTAATTCGTTGAGATCATGCACTTTTCTATCTACAAAGTGCAGTTGGTTGGATCCAGCTAGATTATTCAAATATACAACTCGCACACACTCCCTTTCCGAAATAGATCAGTACACCAAGCACCACACTGAGATTTATTATATTTGTTTCTAAAATATTGGTATTTAACCCGAAACCCTCAGCGGAGGGTAAATAAATTAGGGAAATGAAAGAATCAGTTACATTTTTCATACGCTCTCCCCTCATAGATAAGGATACTTTTACAAAGTTTTTTCTCTGACTCGATTCTACTATTATTCGAAGTCCGGATAAGCAAATTTCAAGTACTTAGTAAGTCCCAGGTCCCGCATAACGACAAATAAGGATACAATTATGAAAACAAAAAAACTTTGTTCGATCTATCTACTTCTCCGAGTGTCGCAAATCTTTCTGATCGAAACAAGTGAAGTATAAGTCCATTATTTTGGATCAGCCCCTCCCCTATTGGCTGAACAAGAAAATGGATAGAGGGGGGGTATTTAAAATCCCGAAGGGTACGTATTTTGGTCTCCGAGATCAAACAAACGGATTAGCAAATAAAAGTGCTAGAGCTACAACTAATCCATAAATAGTTAAAGCTTCCATAAAAGCTAAACTTAGCAGTAAGGTACCTCGTATTTTACCCTCCGCTTCTGGTTGTCTCGCAATACCTTCAACAGCTTGTCCCGCAGCAGTGCCTTGACCAATGCCAGGTCCAATAGAAACAAGGCCTACGGATAATCCAGTACAATAGCGAGCCGTGAGAAATCAACTTTGTATATATTCTTGGGTCTTTACATCATTTTTATTCATACGAACCCCTTTTACTTGCAAAAGTATATCTTGTATTTGTCAATTATGTTGTAATTAGGAATACTACTCATAGTAACTTAATGGAGTATATCAAATGATTGGTCATACCATAGGCTGTTCATAAATATCTTTTCGTTCAAAATCCCAATTTCAGCTTAATCCAATTAGGAGAAATGATCAAGCATAGTAATGGTATTTAATTGAAGTAAAGTCTCAAGAGCACGATGTCGTAGGTTCAAATCCTACAGAGCGAGATCCTTCTTTTTTTATTTTATCCGATCTTCTTGTCACTTAAACTGAAACAGCTAATGGGATCTGATCCCTCAGAATCTGTAGGAGACCCGTTCATACCATAATATGGTCCTAAATCAAATATCCAATTGATCACCGCGTCGGTACTGTAAATATGCAGTTACAAATAATCCAGCCAAAGTTATAGGAATTAGACCTAACACAATTCAGGATAACAAAACTTCAATCATATTTTTATTTATTAAAAAAGAATAGGTAAGGATTCATAGCTAATCTATATAGTACCTCAAATTGACTCGGAATCTCAATTCCTATTTAGGGTTTTATTTTATTTCAAATAAGTCGTATACTGCTTAACCCAATGAATAGGACTGAGGTGAAAATAAAGCGGGACCTTAGTTTATTTTACATTTTAGCATTAGTCTTGACACGATCATTAGAAGGCTGGTGGAATTACCCGCGGTTTTCTTAACTGTAGCGATTCTACGTATCATTAATGCACCTACAAATAAAATTATTAATTGATATTATCCAGGTTTGTCAACCTTTTTTTTTTCAATTTTTTTTCAAGTATTCGTATTAATTCGAGGTTCTCTAAGTTTGTCAACTCTATTTTTCATATTAATATTCAATATGTAATATCGAACAAATAGATAAAGTTTAACTTACTAGCACATCTCACATCGTTAGAAACAACGACCCTGAAAGACCCCTTATTTCAATAGAGAAAATTCCCTTACATCAAACCATGTTGGTTAGGAGTAAGTTACAAAAAGACCTTGGATAGTACCACAATCTACTTTACGTACAACGAGGTGTTGTACTACTTCAACAAGTCTACGTGTGAGGTATCCAGCATCCGCTGTTCGTATAGAAGTATCCACAACTCCTTTACGAGCACCGTAACATGAAATAATATATTCCGTTAAAGAAAGTCCTTCACGGAAATTCCCTTGAATGGGTAGATCCACAATCTTTCCTTGAGGATCTGACATTAATCCTCTCATACCTACTAATTGGTGAACCTGAGATGTACTTCCTCTAGCTCCTGAAAAGGACATCATATGTACTGGATTAAGAGGATCAGTCATCCTAAAATTCGGATTCATTTCTCGTCTCAAATATTCACTGGTAGCATGCCATATCTCAATCAATTGACGTAATTTTTCCACTGCATGTACATTCCCATAATCATGCTGTCTTTCCGAAGCAAACCCTTGTTGCTGCGCATCTTGGATAAGCCATGCTTTAGATGGTGTTGTTAAAAGATCATCAATTCCTAATGAAATAGCTGCATCAGTAGCTTGCTGGAAACCTAAAATCTTCAGTTGATCTAATATATGTGATGTATATGTCATTCCAAATTGATTTACGAATCTTCTAATAAGGTGCTTCATAACAAATTTATCCATCCCTTTATTAAAAAAGGGCACTTCAAAGGGAAAGGACACTTTGACGAAATTAGGTTGTGCCATAAGAAGAAAATATCACCATTTTTGGAAGCAGGATTCAGCAATGAGTTTAAGCTGGGAGGCTCCCTTGATCTTTATCTCTGCATGAATGAAAGAATCATAAGATTAATAACATTAAATTCTGAATAGTGACATTTCTTGTCGGATATCATAAGTCCACAAGCCTTTTATAGCTTCTTCTATTTCTCGATTAAAACGAATACGACCGACGGTTGTTCGAATGTATTTATTAAGTATTTCCCCCACTCTACCTTTTCTTATTCGAAAATGATCATAGATTTCGTAGAAGGTACCTAAATATTCATACTGAACTGCGATAGGAAGTTCTCGGTTTACTGAATTAATAATAGAGGTATCTATCTCTCTCCCCCATCGGAGCCACAAAGGACTGTCTAAATCAATTTGTTTTTGTTCATAAGCTTTAAGTGCATCATCATAGCTATAAAACGAAGGCGAAACGATCTTCTTTTTTGAGTTATTTGGGTGGTACCTATTTTCATAAATACCCTGGGTTTTTTGAAGAGTTGATCTATAAAGTCCTAGAAGCATATCTTGAGTCGGTACACAAATAGGATCTCCTATAGTCGGAGAGATAAGATTGAGATGAGAAAACATAAGTAAACGAGCTTCTACTTGAGCTTCCATAGATAAAGGTACGTGGACAGCCATCTGATCTCCATCAAAGTCCGCATTAAATCCTGCACAAACCAATGGGTGCAACCGAATGGCACGTTCTTCTATTAAAATAGGTATAAACGCTTGTATTCCTAATCTGTGTAAGGTGGGTGCTCGATTTAACAATATGGGATGTTTTTGCATAATCTGTTTAAGTACGTTCCATATAATAGGTCCCCTATCTCGAATTAAAAATTTAGCAGCTCTTAAATTGGGAGCAATCTGTTCTTCAACCAGCCCACGAATTAAAAATGTTTGAAAAAGTTCTATTGCGATTTCTCGGGGCAATCCACATTGATACAACGAGAGAAGGGGACCTACGACAATAACAGAACGACCTGAATAATCTACCCGTTTTCCAAGTAAATTTTCACGAAATCTTCCTTCTTTACCTTGGATGAAATCTGAGAACGATTTATAAGGTCTGTCGTGACTATCTTTTCACGATTCTTGGCGCCTATCATTATCAAAGTGCATCAGTTCAATTTGTACTTCTTGAAATATGTAAAGAATAAAAGATAGAAATACATATCACGGTTAAGGTATTAGGGGATATTGTTTAGTCACGAGAAAGAATACGGGCCGCGCCGCTTCACAAGCAATACATTTATCAAATTCAAAGTGGATCCTTCCGCGAAATCGTTCTGATGGGATCAATTTTTCATAGGGATATTGAATAGTAATAGGTAAACGATTCATGTGATATAAGGTAACCATAAAACCTTGACCAATGTATCTCGCAGCTTGTATTGCTTGTTCACTATAATTCATAAACCCAGTTACCATGGAGAACATGTGTAAAATCTCCTTGAATAATCATTTCATAGAAATTTCTTTCTCTTCATAGATCGGATCTATCAAATTTGGATATATTGCAGAATTGAGAATATAGAACCTCTTCACGAAGCAGAAAAGAAAGTTAGTCACAATAAAATAAGTTGGAAAGAAGCTGTTAGTAATAGATTACCCAGAACAATAGGTAAAAGAAATTTCCACCCAAGATCCAATAATTGGTCCATTCTTATCCTAGGCAAGGTCCATCTTGCCATGATAGAAATGATTGATCCCAAACTTACTTGAATGTAGCGGAACAAGTGGAGGCAGAAAATTAATGTGTATTAGTGCATTTGCAATTCAAGTCCAGAGAATATCAAACTATCTTAACTCTTGGAATTGTTTCTTCAGAAGATAGGGGGAATGACGAGTTTGACATCAATTCTATGGGTTTTGAAGAAATAGTGCGTGAAATTAAAGAATTCCTAATTTTTGAATTGCTAATAAAATTAAATAAACAATTAGCCCACTTAGTAGAACAACTACAAACACAAGATAATTTCTTGAAAGTAGTGGCGGTAAACTTAGTCAAACTAGCACTTTATTTTCTGGAAGAAAAAAGAAAAACAAGAAAAATAAAAAAAATATTTCCTTTTTATCCAGGAAATGATCCAGAGACAGATTACTTTTTATGGCTGCGAAAACATATGGCGATCTGTTTGATAGAAACATATCTGGTCTTGAAAAAATTCAAATATTGGTTTAAAAATCGTTGTTGTGGTTTACTCAAAGAAGAAGAATCTTCTCGTTTTGGTTCTGGTATTCACGTAGAATACGTGAAAAAACAAGATCACTACCAGTGTTATCAGATAGAAACCATAAGAAACCATTCGAGAGGTTTTGCTAATCGTTTAAGTATACTAAAATAACGAATAACCCTAATGTAGGTGGATTTGGTCAGGAAAATGCAGAAATAGTACTTCAAGATCCTTTACGTGTTCAAGGTCTTTTATTATTCTTAGCATCTGTCATTTTAGCACAGATATTTCTGGTTCTTAAGAAGAAACAATTTGAGAAAGTTCAATTGGTCGAAATGAATTTTTAGGTGCATAAAAGATTCGAATCTCCATCTTATGGATGATTAATACAATTATATAAATATTATAGAAATGTTATCTTTTCTCACCTTGATTTATCATATTCAAAACAAATCAATAGAAGTTCTTTCGATAATGGAAAAGTAGAAACTTATTATAACTTTTGTTTGTATCTGAAGAGGTTAAGTTATGAGGAGTTCCTCTATTATGCTCGAACATGCACTTATTTTAGGTGCTTATTTATTCTCTATTGGTATTTACGGACTAGTAACAAGTCGAAACATGGTTAAAGCACTTATGTGTCTTGAACTAATACTCAATGCGGTGAATTTAAACCTATTAACATTCTCAGATTATTTTGATAGTAGGCAAGTAAAGGGGGATATCTTCTCGATCTTTGTTATAGCTATTCATAACGCGGCGGCCTATTGGATGCTATTGTTAACGTGAATGGTTTGATTCAGCGGTTATTTTAGTATACTTTAAATGTGTAAACCTTGAATGGATTACAGTGCATGTGAAAAAAGCAGCGAAACGAGGACTATTTATAGTTGGAATTTAGCCCATAGCCAGTATAAAATTAAGCCTCAAAGGACCCTATTGTAGTTTAGTAAATTGTAGCCGCGTAAGGCAGATGTTGTATTAGCGGGGAGAATCCGCAGTTTCCGCTACCACAATGGTATACTCCATTGCGCCACGTTCTTGGAACGTATTAACTACCTGAGCTACGGAAGAAGCTTTTTGACCAATAGCGACATAAACACATATTACATTCTGATTTTTTTGATTTATAATCGTATCTGTAGCTACTGCCGTCTTACCGGTCTGTCTATCTCCAATAATCAATTCTCGCTGACCGCGTCCTATAGGGATCATAGAATCAATAGCAATAAGACCCGTTTGAAGAGGTTCATATACAGAACGTCTTGAAATAATACCTGGGGCGGCGGATTCGATCAATCGAGATTCGGAAGATGAAATCTTCCCCTTACCATCAATAGGTCGAGCTAGCGCATTTACAACTTGACCCAAATAAGCATCACTTACTGGTATCTGAGCAATTTTTCCTGTTGCTCTCATGGAACTGCCCTCTTGTATCATCAAGCCATCACCCATTAATACAGCTCCAACATTATCTGATTCTAGATTTAGGGCAATACCTACTGTGCCATCTACAAATTCTACTAATTCCCCTGCCATAACTTTATCAAGACCATGAATACGAGCAATGCCATCTCCTACTTGAAGTATAGTGCCAATATTCACAACTTGAACCTCGTTATTATATTGTTCAATCTGTTTACGTATCATACTACTGATTTCATCGGGTCGAATAGTTACCATTAACACTAGTTAATTATCTAAAGAAAAATAAGACCTACTATATTATATATAATATATAAGTAGTATTAATATATCAATATATATATAATGTTAATGAGTTATGTTTTCCATGGCTGGCCCAGTCGATATTATGTTGATGCGTCGTAAATGTAACTTCGTTATTGAATGACTAGTGGAGTTAAGTAGGAGCTCTTTATGCGACTTGAAATTTGTTGTTGAACTGGTATCCTCAACCTCCCTATTTGTCTAGACGATGCCGCTTTTCATTTGAATAACCCCTTTTTTTTTTTTTTTTCCGAAGCTTATGCGATTTTCGATCCAATTGTTAATGTAATGCCAATTATCCCTCTGTTCTTTTTTTTATTAGCCTTTGCTTGGCAAGCTGCCGTAAGTTTTCGATAACGATAATGTGACAAAAAGTTTTGATTCATTTTTGTATTCACTTGATACAAAAAAAATGGATTGTTTCAATAGTTACATTCTAACTATTTAGATTGGATCACTTTCATTAATCAAATTGATGTAACACTCTTTTTACTTGTTCTGATGCTTATTTCGCGGTACATCAATTAT
>VDFB02204545.1:0-10236 GCA_007258455.2 Sequoia sempervirens | reverse complement strand
GGTGGAAGTTTAGGTAAAGGGGAGATCCCTAAACCAAAATATGGTGTTGACGTGGTGGGAGGTGTGAATGGTTTGAATGGTGGAAAATTTTCTTGTGCAAATGAAGAGACAAATCCGTAGGGTCTCTCTATTTCGGATGAGCTTGCTTGTACCAAAGGTCTAGACACTTGCGTGTCAAGGGAAAATGATGAGGTGGTATGGTAAGGAACCTCAGATGTATCGATAAATCCAAGTGGGTTGTAAAGTGGATTTTGATGCGTGTTGAAGAGGGTATCATCCTCATTGATAGTAGGTTCTATGGTGGTAATGGAAGTGGTTGATTATGGAAGGGTGTTTTGGTCATTTGGTACAAGAAGCTCATCCTCAATAGTGTTGAGAATTGATGGATTTATTTTAGCCATTGCGCGAAGAAACTTTTGTAGTTTTGGTTGTTTGAGCATCTCAAGAACTTCTTCCTCACTTAGTTCTATTGGTGTGATGTCTTCCACCAAGACCTCTTTTTGTGGATCGTGTGTAGTGATAGTGAGGTTTGGAAGTGGTGTGTTTTGGATTTCTGGAATGTTTTGGCTTAGATCACTTGTGGTTGATGTTTCTTGATTTAACTCCATGTTCCTCTTGTGTTGTGATCTTGTTTGAACCATAAAAGAGAAAACTAGGATGCGTAAAAGATCAAAGATGTGAAGATGAAAGGTGTATGATATATGGGTGAGAATGGAAGTTTTGAATTTGTATTGAAAATCTTGATGTGATGCTAGGTACTTTGGGTTTGCTTTGATTGATGTTTGTTTGATGTTTAGACTTTGAATTTTGTCTTTTGAATGTTGATGTTTGAGCAAGAGATATCCCCAAGATGTTTGGATGATGATCTAAAAAGATAACTAATGCTCATAAAGGATAATTTGATTTAGGAGTGAGAATAGGATGTGTCTACTCACAAGCTAACCAAAAGATAATCCAAATTAGTGATGGGAGAAGGATGCATCTATCCACCATTAATTTGAACAAAGTGATAATTCAACTAAGCATGTGCAAAAGGATTCATTCACACACACTTGAGTTGAACAAGTTTGATGTTGATGTTTGAAGAATTCAAAGTCTCATGTTTGAAAGGTTTTGATGTCTACCAAAGGAGCCTAGCATAGTTGTGTCAAGATTTTCTCAAAATGTTGGTGAGATATTTATGGTTGATGATGTTTTTGATGGATGAATGTTTTTTTTTTATCTTAGAATGACCCTAGTTTAGACTTTTGTTTAACAAGACCAAGGTATTGAAGAACATTTTATGCCCTAAGCAAGGTATCCAAATTCTTGAAGCAATCTTGGATTCCGTGTGTAGTAAAATGAATACAAAGTGGGGTTTTCTCTTGAAGCATGTCTATAGAAATCAGCCAACAAATTTTCTCTAAAATCATATAACCTTTCGAGTCCTTGTTGATGTTGTTTTGGGCTAAGTTTCTTTTTCTTGGGTTTTTATATCTTGACCTTGTGAGAAATCATTGAAAAGACATGTGTGGGGCTCAATTGCTTATCTTTGCTTTTAATGACTTCTTTTTACCAAATACACTTTCTTGATTATGTTTCAAACTAAAGATGTCCTATGTCAAAATTCTTTTTCTTCCCACAAAGTGTTGTGTGGGAGTTCCAAGAAATTGAGGCAAAGGGATTTCCTAGGTTAACCCTAGTTAGAGCAAATGATGATATAAATTCAAGTGCTAAGAAACCTCTAAGGACATAATCCCAAGGGCAAGAAAAAACACTTAAATTTGTCAAAGGTATTTGCTCTCATCAAAAGGGGTTTGAAATTTGCATGATCATGTTTAAGTGTTTGTTTTCTCCAATGTTTTACTTAACAAGCATGTACAATCCTATGTGGATGCGGATACAGCCACGTTTGTTGAGTCCCCACTTGGACAAGTCTACACGCCTCACTTTTAGCTGATGGGCTGCTTGACCCCACTGGCTCCACTCATTACACTCCTACTTATACCTGATAGCCAAACACCAACACCCATGAAACTCCTCCTACGCATGCTTCCATTCCCTACTAAAATTTGTAAAATCGGTAGCGTTTCGCACGACCGCTTCTAAAAATCTCAACAACAAACAGATAGGATTTTTGGCCTTTCTAAACAAGGGTTTTAGTAAGGACTTTCCGTTCGTAGGAGTTGACCCAATGTGGCAAGAGTCCCCTTTCAGATCCATCTTGTCGAAGTCAACCGCGTGATATTGGCGTTTCTTCCAATATCCACATTTATATCCCGGCTGGAAATACTCTTGGCTTTAGAGTGTTACCGGTTGAGTCGTTCCCTTGGGTGAGTACTTTTTCCCCAAGGCAGGCCCTCTAGGATAAACAATAGTGAAAAGACACACTCATAGTTCGATTGACCTTTTTTTCGAAACAAAGGGAGAACACATGCCGTATGTTTAATCACACTCGCACAATATGTTGTTCAATTTTAAGCCCAAATTTGAAGTGTGGAGGTGATCACTTTATCTTAACCCAAAGTCATGAAAGGCCTTTTGATTCTCAAGATCACTATAAGCACGAGAGCGACGCCCTTTCCAATGGCTTTAGTTCCAAGTAAGCCCTCAATAAAACACAACTACACTTATATTCTTTAAATCCCTCAAAGCAATATGTAAATTCATTTTTAGAGCACCAAATGAAGTGTGAGAAATTGCCTTGTTCAATTATTAATCCAATAAACCAAATCTAGTAAGTTGTTGGTCCTAAGATTCTTTTTAATCTCCCTTGCAAGAAATGACCCAAAAGAATTCTTTTAAAATCCCAATGAAAGCTAGTATTTTAAGGAAAGAATAAGATGAAAAATTCCTTAGGAAGTGTTAAATAAACACTTAAGTGTTTAAAAACACTTTGATTAAGCAAAATATCATCACCATGCTCCTCCTTCCTTCACTTTTTGACTTCCAACCTACAAAGTAGAAAAGACAGTTAGATTCTAGAAAACACAAAAGTTAAAAGGCAAAAAATAGAGGAAGAAGCAATCATAAATTAAAACACATGTTAAAAATTAGATTTTCCCTTTTTGCTATTTTCCAGCGTCGCAACTCGTGAAGGCATCACTATTTTTTCCTCTCAGTGGTGTACTTTTAGTGCCTCTTTACCAGTCAGTGGCACTCTATGTCGAGCAGAGAGCACGATTGCATCATAGTTTCTGATCAGCATCAGAGTTTGTGATAGCGTCGCTGTTTAAATTTTTTTTTAAATTTCTCTAGCTTGGTGAGTCTAGCGGTGGAGTTTAGAATTTGAAATTTGTGCGGGATGAGCCCAGCGATGCAAAAAGAGTGACTTTGGTGAGCCAACGACGCTGACGAGCTCGCGGCATAAAAACAGCGACACTGGAGAGCTCGCGTTAGAATTTCATGTGTTCAGAAAAGCACAGAATTTTTGTGAAAATGTTAGAATTTATGACTTCATGCCCTCCTTCTAGTGCCAAAATGTGAACCCCGGCCTAGGTACCTACAAAACAAAGAGATTAAACACCCTAAGTTAGATATTGCAATCATAAACAAGGATTCCCCATGGAATCCATTTACAATCTAAACTAGGAATGAAAATATGCAAAACACACCATAAAATGATAAACCAAAGATGAAATCCTAATTTAAATAGCAAACTCTTGATCCCATGGGGGAATTGGTGCCAATTTGATGTGAGAATTGGCCCTTTCCCAATCCCTAAGATGCAAGTTGATGATTGTTGAAGAATGTTGATCCACTTTGATGATGAATGTGAGAGCTTCAAGTTAAATCTGCAAAAACCTAGCTATGATTCAATGAGATGGATGTAAATGGCTAAGTATTTGAGCATGGTAATTTTGTTTGGATTCTGGATCCTCAAATGAGGAGAAGAGCCCTTCATTTATAGGATTTCAAGATGGATGAATGCCCAAATTTGAGCAATGTGGGACTAACATTCATCCAATGATAACGTGCCACTTGTCAAGCTATGAATGGATTATGGTTGTGCAAGATTTGGGAAATGTGCCCAAGAGGGGGGAAATTTGAAATTTGAATTGGGGGTTAATGCTTAGTGGGGGACATGTAAGAGACAATCTAAGAGTTTTAAATGCTTTGTTGGAGGGATAAGTCATTTTGGGGGGAGATTTCAAACTTGGAGGAATATTCCCTTTTGATGCCATTTAAAAGTAATAGGAATTATTAAACTCAAATAAATGATTTAATTGTGCAACTTGCATTATCTAGAGGATGTGACATGAGACTAGATTAAATTAATCAAGGGTTAATTAATTTAACAGGAGATTAGATGATGTGACTTATTTGAATTAAATTTATGGATTTATTTAAATCGAATAAGAGAGGAATATGACAAGAGACTAATTAAATAAATATTTAATTTATTTAATTAAAAGGATGGTGTTAGGATTAAATCAAATAAGGTTTTAATTTATTTAATTTAATGGATGAATATTAGAGTTTTAATCAAATAAATTCGATTATTTAATTAAATAGGATAATTAAATCAGATGGGTTGATTTAATTAACAAAAGGAATTGACTTAATCAGATAAAATGATTTATTTAATTAAGAGACGAATATTGATGAATTTAATCAGATAGGGGGATTTGATTAAATGGTTAGACTAAGGGATGATTTAGGAAGAACAATGTTAGTAAGTCAGGATCAGATGCACGATGTCAATTAGTATATTTTCGATGTCTACAATTACGAGATTGGTTCATAATGACATCCCATTTCTAAATCATACTTTCTTAGGTTCCAAATATGCACCCACCTTCATTGATGATCCCTCTCATTGCACATGGGTGTATTCTCTTATCCACAAGAGTTATGTATTCTCCACTTTTAGCCACTTTTAGGACTTGTAGGACTTTAAATGTCTTCATGGAGAAGTCATGCTCTATTTGATGGATATGCAAAGATAATGTGGGGAATATTTTAACTCTAAGCCTTTCAAGACTATTACACTAAGCATGGCAATCACCATTAGTATTCGGTTTCCTATATTCCTTAATGGAATTTTTTCATTGAAATAAAAATAGATCCCTAAGGGAGATGAAAATTTGTATGTTTCAATCTTAATCTATGGCTCCATCATTTTAAGTTGAAGCAATTAATAGTGTCAGCTATATTCTGAACTACATTCCCCATTATAATATTCAAAATATTAATATAAAGGAGGATCAATCCATTATCAAACATGATGTTTCCTTCTTCAAGGTGTTCCATAGTGATTCTTTGGCATTCATAATAGATATTTGAAATTTAAGGTAATAGACAAGAAGTTTCAACCACACACCTATGTTGGATATTGCAAGGATATGAAATATTATAGGTTGTTTGATCCTTGTAAGGAAGCTAAGGTAGTGGATTAACTTCCTACACTAATCTTGTGAGGAGGATAATGCAAAAATTTATAGATCTTTTCAATATTTATAAAAACTTAACATAAATAAACATAAATATCATGTATACCACAACACAATGATTTATGTAGGGAAAACCCTTTCAAGAGAAAAACCCCACACTCCAAAAGCCACCCAATATATTATTCATAAATCACAAAGATTACAATATACATGTAGAGGAAGCTTCTCACAAGAGTATCACCAACTAGAGATCTAGAAGTAACATGATCACTATTAGACTCTTAGAATACATCACAATGCATAGGTTTAATACAATTCCCTCATAAAATAGGGTTGTCTTCAATTGAAATTTTAACCAACAAAATATCAATTGTCCTATGGAAAATGAGTGTTCCAACATTCATAATAATTATATCTCTAAATTTATAATAAAAGAGGCTTCCAATATTCCAAGGTAGGATTGTTACCTATGGAAAATGAGTGTTCTTCATTGACTAATAATAATACATAGGCTTTAGTTCCTCTTCTTAAGGTAAGAAAGATGGTTTGATGCAACCGAGTATACCACACAAAATATGCAAGTGATGGTTCCATTGAGATACAAGGCTTGTCTTATAGCTGATGGTTTCTAAAAAGTTGAGGGAATCGATTGCTCAAATATATTTTACCTATATCCAAGATGAATTTAATTTTTTTTATTGCCAATATTGGCATGGTGTGATGGTTTAAAGGTGGCATTGTTGTTCTTGCCACCAAGGTTCAAGCCCCGTTGGGGTGGTATTGTTGAGTGGTTGTATTCTGGTTCATAACTCCAGTCAAAAGCGTTTACCCCTTGAATGAAAAAAAATAAAAAAATTCCTTATTATTTCTATTTATGTATCTTAGAGATGACCGATGTATCTAATAAATGTGAAATTTTTATTTTTATATGGTGATCTTCATGAGGAGATCTACATGGACTAGTTTGTAAGCTTCAACAATTAGGAATTTTCACTTATTTAAAAGTTATGACGTTCTTCGTATGGTTTCAAATAATCCTTCTCAATTTTTTCATGAGAATATTGATGGTTTTTGGCTTATATATTGTTTCAATTGCTACCGTATAGATCACATAGTATACATCCAAAGACATGGAGATGATCTTTTGATGCTAGCATTATATGTTAATGACTTTATTCTCACTAGTTGAAGAACTATATTTGTGAATAATTATAACATCTTAAGTTTGGGATGAATTGAAAGATGAAGTTGTGATGGACAAAAAAATATTGAAGGAAATGGAGCATCAAGTGAATTTTATTATGTAAATATTGCAATATGCATAAAAATAAACAAAGATCTATGTAGATAAAGGTTGAAATTCTAATCAATTCTTAATTGAAATATAGCTTTTCTCCAAGTTAAGTCTACTAAACTCTCTAATGTGTTCAAAAAAGAAATAAAATTTACACCAAGTTATGTTAGACTATTTTAAATTCTAGAAAAAAATAATATAGTGGCATATCAATTTTCAATACAATCAACTCCAAATAGAATCCATATTGTGTTTTGTATGTTGCTTCTTAAGTGGTATATATAGCTAATCTAAAGCATATACTTAATTGGGATACCTTATAGACCTACTTATTAAATGGTATAAAGCTAATCTAACCTATCTGAGATTTAATAAAACTACTCATGGAACACCTAAGGAGGATCAATTGAAAATTGTTCTTCTAGTATCACATAATTTAACAACACAAGGTTGAATAAAAATAACATTTTTAAGAGTGAAACTTAGGACCATAAGCAAGAGATGAAGTATTTGTTTCTTAATTTATTTTAAAGGAATTATATTTGATATAAAGCTTAAATAAGAGAGAATTATTATATAGTATGCTAGGAAACAATAATTATTATTATGATTAAATGATTGGTTAATGTGTTTATGCATGTTCATAAGTAGAATTTGACAAGTACACAAGAATATTTAGATCAATTTATATTTCACAATATGTTAAATTTAATAGTACGAACGAGTATTTTTACATTCAATTATTGAAATTGATGAATTTAACTTATTATTATTATTAACAATGCCGACTAATAGTAGCAGTCACAAATAAGTTTCCAAAATTGTCAGGGGAAAGATATCAATCATGGGATTTAAACATAATGCAAAATATGAAAGGAATTAGAATAAAATGTGATGTGATACACCTATCAATAGGTCCTCCAAATTAATAATTTGTTAGATATGCATGCAAGTGAGGCCAACACTTGGAGATACAAAAAAGATTTGAATATGAACCAAAGCAAGGAAAAACCATCAAAATATGCTAGGAGAAAATGAAAAAAAAGGGAGGAGAGAAAAAATATATTCAAGACAAAGAATTCATCAAATGAAGGTTTCAATCATAGGAAAACTAGTTCCTCTTGTTAAAAAAAATGAAGTCAACTAGCTACAATGGACTCTAAAACAAGAAAAACCTAGAATAAAAAATATGAGAAACCATTGTATAATGAGTTTCTTGTAGAAATACCATTTAAAGCTATTAAATTTTTTAGATTTAACACTAATAAGAAAGTATTGAAACCATTCTTGTCCTAGATCACTATTAAAAAAATAGATTATGAAAAATTGAACCTTTATAAGAGCAATATATCTTCCAGAAAAAGGATTCTTCACTTTTTAGGTTCTAAATAACTAAGAAAGAGAAAATGTGTTGAAAATTTGAACTTGATTACTAAATAACATAGGGATTTACTCTTATATCCATAGAAACCCAACTTTAATGCCTTTTCTACAATAATAAGTTTTTTCCCTATCTGGATTTGATTAAAACACCTCCAAATAAAAGAGCGAAAAATTGTAGAATTTTTGGGGAAATACTATTACGTTCTTCTAGTCACATTATAGGGAATCCCTAAATGATTCAAATGAATATTCAAGAACATGTGTACTAATGCATGCTTCAAAATAATTTCCTTGTACCATTACTCTCAAATATTTTATAGGAAAATGGAACAATACTATTTTTATTAGCTCAATCATTCTATTTTTCCTATGAAAAATACTTTCATCTAAAAAAAAAAAAGTTATGGGAAAATAACCAAATATCATCCAACTCAAAATAAAAATAAAAATTCAATAAATACTCAAAATATATAGGTATGTGAGGATCTAGAAATGAATTTCCACAAAAAGGTGAAAATAACCCCTTACTTTCTTCCAAAGAAAACATTCAAAATCCATGGAATGTGGATTTTAAGTAGTATATCTTATATATAACATCTTTCCTAAATAGTTCTTAAAATAGGGACCTACTCCCAAAAAATTTCAAAATAATTTTGCAAGGAACAATCACCCATTGATCTGTCTTCTTCAAAAGAACAATCAAACACTACATAGTAGAAATAAAATTAGACATTGAAGCATCTCATAATCACAATCAAAATTATAGAGATGTTGAGCTAGTCCATCAATATAATGAAGGAAACTTGTTAAATAATTTTTTAAGAAAACTTGGTAAATGATATTATCCAAAAGGTGGGAGTTGAGTTATTTGGATAAAGATCAAGTCCTAGAGAACTTGGGTTTTGAGTTGTCGCAAAATGTCTCTATTTCTCAATCATAAATGATGGAAAGGATAAAAAATATAATGCATAGGAGCAATGAAAAGGTGGGCAGTAAATGTTAATAAAAAATAAAGAAGAAATATTGTCAGGGTTTTAAACCATCCTATATAGATAAATTAGAAAGAGGAGAGAATGTCACTCTCCTTGAGAATAATGAAGCTTCTATCTTAGAATTTTAGGAGCTCAAACATCCCTAACATAAGATATTATTTAGAGTATCATTTATATTCCATAAATCATGATATTATTTTATTACAAGAAGCACAAATTTCTTCAAAACACATAATCTTAGTCTTTGGAAAATAGTCTAGATGGAGTTTTTTTGAGGTGGAAGAAAAATATGCATTATGAGGACTTAGTTGTGTTCTCAAACCTTAAATATTTAAAAGTAGAAGATATTATCTTCAAACCTTCATTTTTGTATTTTTAATGTGCATGGCCTAACTTCTACAAATAAAAAAATAAGGTGTGGGATCACCTAAATAAAATGCTAAACTCTTTGGGGGTTGAGTTGGTAATCATAGGGGATGTTTTTAGCACTACTATGGGACTAGGAGAGAAAAAAATGTGTGGGAGTATCCCTCCACCAAAAAAATTAAATATTTTTAAGAGCTTCATAGATAGTAAATAGCTTATTTACGTTTCCTCCCTATCCGAAATTCATAAAGCTCATTTGAAAAAATCAAAAGAAATTTATGGAGTTGATTATTGGGCACACAACACCCTAAATATTAGTTGCAATCAAAATATTTTGCAACCATGTGCGTCTTTTCCTATAAAACTGCGCAACCATGTCTTTGCCATGGACACAAGTAAAAATATTTGCAACCTTCTCAAGGTCATTATTAACATCTAAATATTTCATGCTTTCATTTGTCAAAATATTGTCACAAAATGTGACCAACAATTCCCAAATATTGTTTCCTGCAACTTGTTGATTTCAAAAACTCTCGCCATGAGTGAATTTTTGAAAGAAGTGTTCATAAAATTATTCTCCACACACATTACAACTATTTCTCATGAAAGTGGATAACACTACTCACAAGCTGATCTTTCTCACTTGCAATCTTGGTCTTTTTATTATTTTCCTTTATTATCCTCCATGTTTAACCAATTATGTCCCATGCCTAGTAACATGTTATCTAAATATTTTGTCCATGAGCTAAGTGATAATCCTGATGGAACCTTCAAATTTTGCAAATTTGAAGTGCCAATGTTGAAAAATTTGGCTTTGCACACTTAGAAA
>VDFB02204544.1:0-23816 GCA_007258455.2 Sequoia sempervirens | reverse complement strand
TGATAGAATTTTCTAATAGATCATCCACATAATCTTCCATGATACTATGAAAAAGGTCATGAAATATTGTTGTCATTGCTCTTTGATAGGTAGCCCCTACATTTTTTAGACCAAAATAACATTCCAACAAAATGTTCCCCAAGGGTAGGTAAAAGTTGTTTTATGTTGATCTTCAGTGGCGATACTGATTTGATTATAACTGGAAAATCCATCCATTAAGGAAAATATTTCATGCCCTACTATTAAATCCATAATCATGTCTACGTTGGGTAGGGGAAAATCATTTTTAGGGCATTCCTTGTTTATTCCTTTGAAATATGTGCATATACGGATACCCCTAGTGGGTTTTTTAACTAGAACTAGGTTGGAAACCCACTTAGGATAGTCAATTGTTCTAATGAATCCAACATCCAACAAATTTTTAAGATCAACCTTGACCAATAAGGCTACTTCAGGATACATCAGATGAAGCTTTTGTTTGACCGATTTTGCATCAAGGAAGACTGTTAAATGATGAACTACCAACTCAAGTTCAAGGATTGACATTTCCACATCAAACCATGCAAAGTTTATAGTTCTATTTTTGAAGAATTACATGGTGTCCTCATTCTCTTGTGGTGATAAGGATACTACAAAATATGTGACCTTAGGATTTTTAGTTGTACCCAAGTTTTCTTCTTGTGATTCTTTTACCAAGATAGAGGATTTTTCTTGATACATAAGCATGATAGGAAGGCCAAGGTTCTCATTTTCTTCTTTAGATAATGATAGAGCATGTTGTAGCTTAGAGGTTTTCTTTATGCTATTCAATTCTTCATTACAAGTGATAGGTTTTGAAGTTTCACCAAAATATGATTTTCCATCAAGATCAATGACAAAACCAACCTTATGATCTCCCAAAGGTATAGTGTCTCTTAATCCCATAAATTTTGTAGTAGCCTCATCATTTTGGAATGTATCTAGAATTGGTGGACCTTGTTGATTCCAATATATAAGCTAAGGATAAATAAGTGAAATCTCTTTAGATTGTGATGATGGGGAAGTAAATGATATGGGGGATAAGGTGAAAATGGAATGCTCTTGGAATATATTTGTGATATGCATGGAATCTTGAAAGGTATCCCGATTAGGAGTTTCAACCATGGTAGAAGCCTTAGTACCTTAATTATATATTGGGGTGATTCCTTTTTCTTGAAGACCTAGGCCTTTACCTTGATAACCTGTGTTCTTAATTATGAGAAGGTTTTTAGGATAGTTTTCTATAGTACCCCTCCAGTTGCTACTATGTGTCTCTGATTTTCTTATGCTTTTAGACAATACTTTTACTTTGATAATCTATGATACTATGTTATTGTTTTGATCGTTGACATTGGAGCGATGATTGTGTTATATTTTGATGAGATGATACACTATGTGGATGCTTATTGTTTTATGTTATGCTTTTGATTAGAATAGTTGTTATTTGAGTTAATATTAATATATGCTCATATGTTGATTATTGATGTTTTATTTCACCAGTCTTGATGTGATTGTATTGGTGAAGGGGATGGGATTACATCACTCACTTACGAGCACCCTGTGATTCTGTGATTTCTCTTCACAGTGTGATTGTTATGATTTGTATACATGTACGACATTTTTCTTAGTTGTAGGATTGCAGGTATAGGACTTTGTCTCCACCTGGCTTCATAGGTTTGAGCATGTCCATTTCCCAACGATATTGTTGATTGGGAGATAGTAACAGGGTTCCCTTGTCAAACCACAATCGTAGTCATAGTGTGTCGTCAGTCCATGTTCAGTATGTCTTGTGGTCATTTTGTCTATATTTTCTTTGATATTTATTTATCTTGCAAGGTTTGCTATGTGGAAAATTAATGATTAATTTTTTTTAAATGATTATTTATTTATTTTAGATTAATGTTGTTAAAAGATTTAATTAAATTAAATTTATTTGGTTAAGTAACTTAATCCTTGAGATTAAAATTATTTTATTAAATAAATAAAATTAATTGAATAAATTTATTTTATTAAGTGAATAGATTAATTGATTAAATTTATTTAGAGATTAAAATATGGTTTGAATTATTAAAATGCAAAAATGATTTGTAAATGCTTTAGAGGAAATATCTGTGTTGTTAAGAAAGATATTTTAATTTTGACGAGTGTTGAGAAAATTAATTAAGGGATTTTGTTTTAGAAGGATTTCTTAGAGAGAATAATTGGTATTAACGGGAAGAGGTAAGAAGTTACTGCACAGGAGATATTTTTAGAAATTGTTTTGTTGAAAATTGAAGGAGGTTCCTAGGAATATTTGGGCTTTGTATTTTTGCATCTTTCTAGAAGTGGAGATTTTGCAAAAGGCTTTGGAAATTGAATTTTGTAAGCAAAGCTCTGCTTCAAATTTCATTCTTCAAGCTTCAGGAAGATAGGTTATTTTATTGTTTTATTCAATTTGTTGATTTAGAAAGATTGTAGATGTACAAAATTCAATTCTGTAGAAGTTTTGTATAAATTTGTAAAAATTAAAAGATTGTCTGTACAAAAGGATTTGATTAAAGCTTCTGTAGAAAAACTGTGAAAGCTTCTGTAGAAAAGTTTGTTGAAAAGCTTCTTTGTAGAAAATTTGTTGGCAGCTTCTGTGTGAAGATTTTTTGTGATTATTTTAGTGTCTCTGTAGAAAACTTTATAGTGAAATAAGAGAGCCTCATAGAAAATTATTATTTTTAAAACAATAGAAAATTTAAAAGAAAACAATAGAGGATTTAGAAAACCTCTGTAGGATTGAATTGAGATTCTCTGTTAAAATTGTGGGAATTGAATTCCTTTGTGAAAATTGGAAATATTCTCCTGTAGAAAACTTTTGTTTAAAATTTGCTCTTCTCGAGCAATCATTTTAAGTTATTTGCTTATATATATATAATAGAGAATATTTACATGTACTTATTTATATAAAATATGCAACTGTGATTGCATAGGCTGACTTAAAATGAGAGAACACTGATAGCCATTTTGAGGAGGTCGTCCCCACTGCTGCAGCCACCTTGGCTGGGGAGGTGAGTTGTGGGAGGTAGCACCCAACGCTACCTACCATAGGGCACCCCACATATGGGGTTGGCTATGAAGGTAGCCCCCCATACTCTGGCAGTGTATGGTTGTTTACAACTTGCAAAATTAACGAATTTTGTTTGCCTCCTTGCTTGCGAATTCTAATTTTTTAAAATTTATTTTGTTTTTAAAATATATTATATTTATATTATATTATTTATAATATATATTGTATATATTATATATATTTATTTAAAAATATTTTGTAATTGAAAAATTTATATATATGTTTATTTATATTTTGCAATAGGTGGTTATTGTAATTTATATTTAAATATATTGATTTAAATGAATATTATGTTGCAAATTGTTGCATGCAAAGAATGAGTAGTTATTTTTAATATGAAATGATTTAAAATGGGAAATTGATTTTCTTTTGTTTGTAATTGTGAAATTGATTTATACTATTTGAATTTAATTTCCTTATTGATTGAAAAGGAAAGTATATTTAAGTAGGTTAATTTCAAGTAATGTATTATTGTTTTAAATTGGATTTAGGAAATCCTAAACAATAGCTTATTTATTTGCCTAAATTGCTTTAAGTTGTGTTTTCTCCTATTCACGTTGATTGGGAAAATTGGGTTAATTGGGTTTGTAAGTCTTCCAAATGTATTTCCTTTGTGAGGGGGTTGTTATTTGTGATGCTTCAGCCCTTTAAATTAACTTGGGTAGTGCACATGGTTCTTATTCAGTTTGGACACCTGGTTCTATGAACAGGTTGTGTTGTCTATTGCTATACAGTTGGTATTTGTTATTGGTTTGTATGCACCTTGTCTACCCATGGTTAGTGGATTAGTTTCGTATGTTGTTAGTAGGGGAGTGAATCTTCATGGGGGTCGTCACACAAAGTGGTGCTTGGGTAACTCATGTAGAGTTAGTCTAATCAGTGAAAACTAAATTAATGTATTAAGGGAAATGGGTAGTCTAAAACATTTAATTGGATAATTATGCCTCGCTCATGGACTCAAGGGCTACTTCAGACTTGGGATGAGACAAGAAGGCCTGGAATGGCAAGATCGTTATCTTGTCTCTACGAGAGATAATCGATTCTACATTGGATTGCGTGTGGGGTCGGGTTTCGTGAGAGGTCACCAGGGTAACAAAAGATGGGTGTCAGAGCCTTGGAAGATTCGCCAGGGTAACCCATGCAACTTTGTTATGACACTCCTCTTATGACAACATTTTATTAGTTCAGTTTAAGTACTTGATTCTTTTACTCTCGAAGTAATGTAACTAGTATGTTATGTTTTGTACTTGTATAGTTTAGTCTGGAGTTTTTCTTGTGTCTAGAGGTTGTCAGTTTTGTCTAGGGAACCTTTTTACTATCTCCTAGCATGAGGGGTGGGCCTATGGGTACCACTTGGTTGGGTGGAACATGCACCTTACACTGTTGGGTCTCCAGTTCTTGTTCATGATGGTAGGTACTTCCTGATTGGAGAGCTCATGTGTACCAGTGGTTGTGTACTTTCTCTTATGTCTCATTTGTATCAGTTGGATACCTTGTTTATGTATCACTCCTCAATTGTATTCGAGGAGAATTCTTGTAACTTGTAATTGTAACACCTTTGTATGATCTACCTCATTTGGTAATGAGTATTGTAATTGTTATATTGAATGAAATGTAAGAATGAATCACTATTGTACTTTATATCTTATGTGATGTATTTGAATGCTATTGAATGTATGATCTTAAATTTATGAGTAATAATTAAATGCTATGGTTAGTTTACTTTGGTAAAGTGGAATTCGAATGTAATACCTTGTCATGTATCTTAGAGAATATATGCATTACTGTCGTTCATATCAGATGTTAATATTACATTTAAAAAAAAAAATTACTACGCTTTTGTTGTGTTTGCGTCATTCTTTAAGGTTACAAGGTGGGGCATTACACATGGTATAAGAGTCAAGTTTAAACATTGGGTGCTCTAGGATAATGTTGAACCTTTTTAGTGTTAGAGTGTAGGATTTAAGTTTGTGTACCTTGTCTCATACCTTGTTGTGTTTGTATAGGATCATGTCACCTAGGCAAGGTCACGGTAGAGGTCGTGCTCATGGTTGTGGAGACAGTCACGGAGGTAGTCAGCATGATTCATCTCCCCATGTTACCCATGACTTAGATCATGAGGAACATCAGGCTTCCCAAAATGCTTCGGGAGGCAGTGATCAGAATTAGGATCCACTAGGGATCGAGGGCGTTCAGTTGCATCGGTTGTTAGAGGAGACTCTTACTCGCCTTGGGCCAAGGAAAAATAGAGATCAGGTTAACATTGGTGAGAGAGTGGTACTAGTACAACCAGAGGTGGATATAGCTACTCACATGAGACACTTACTTAGAGCTCGTTCACCTAAATTTGATGGTTTAGGTAGTGGATTAGAGGCTAAGACATGGTTGATTGATCTAGATCAGTGTTTTGCTATGCACCCTTATGGTAGCAACACCAAGGCTAGATGTGCGATCATATACTTGAGGGATTTTTCATCTACTTGGTGGAGGTTGGAGGAGAAAAAGCTCCATATTGATATTAATACTGTGACTTGGGATTTGTTCTTAGAGAGGTTCAAAGTCAAATTCCTTTTTGACCATTGGAAATAGCGTCATGGAGATGAGTCATGCCCTGCGATAGATGGCCATGTTAGTGGAGCAATATGAGTGTCATTTTTATGAGCTCAAGCAATTTGTTGGCATTGGAGATGATGAGATCATGCAATTTTAGCGCTTCATTAGGGGCTTAAGTGTCAGGATTAGTGGTGGTGTTCAGGTTTTTGAACCTAAGACTATGGAGACAATAGTGGAGAAGGCTAGATTTGTGGAGGAGAATTTGGTGATGGCATTGGGTAGCCATACTGGAGTGCAGATAGGCAGTGCTTCAGCTGTAGGACCTAGTTCACATAGTGGCCAAACTCAAGGAGTTGGACCACCTAGGATACAACATGTGCCTGCACAGAGTGGTTAGCAACAGCAACACTCTCAATCTCAACAAGGTGGTAGTTGGATTCAGAAGAAAAGAAATCGGAGTTGACAGTGATCTCAACGTAATCATAACAATCAACCAGCCCAGAGTTCACAATCTACAGCTAACTGGGGCAGTGTCCAATAGTCGAACGCACCTCCTAGTTTTAGAGGATTTAATAGAGGTACATGGTTTTTTGCTTGCGGCCAATAGGGTCACATAGCCTAACAGTGTCCCAATAAGGACACATTAGGTTATAGTCAGAGACCAACAGGTTATGAGCCGACAGTAGGAGATGCAGGTAGATCACATAGGGTATTTACCACAGTGGATAACCACCAAGCTAAGCACCAAGGTGTAGTTGGAGAGGTTTCTGGTGGAGGACATGCATCATCCTTTGGGTACCGTGCACATCCTTCAGCATCGGGAGTTGATCCTCAAGGGTTGAGATATTGAGTGGATTAGGGTCCAGTAGGATCTAAGAGATCTCTATCCCTATTTGCTCACAGGCTTCCAGGAGTAAGCCTGATTCTAGAGGGGGGAGTATGTAGTGCCCCTCCAGTTGTTACTATGTGTCTCTGATTTGCTTATGCTTTTATGCAATACTTTTACTTTGATAATCTATGATACTATGTTATTGTTTTATGATCGTTGACATTGGAGCAATGATGGTGTTATATTTTTATGAGATGATACACTATGTGGATGCTTATTGTTCTATGTTATGCTTTTGATTAACATAGTTGTTATTTGAGTTAATATTAATATATGCTCATATGTTGATTATTGATGTTTTATTTCATCAGTCTTGATGTGACTGTATTGGTGAAGAGCACGAGATTACATCACTCACTTGTGAGTGCCTTGTGATTCCACAATTTCTCTTCACGGTGTGATTTTTATGATTTGTATAAATGTACGACATTCATCTTGGTTGTAGGATTACAAGTAGAGGACTTCATCTCCACCTGGCTTCACAAGTCTGAGTGTGTCCATTTCCCAATGGTATTGTTGATTGGGAGATAGTAACGGCGTTCCCTTGTCAAACCATAATCCTAATCATAGTGTGTCATCAGTCCATGTTCGATATGTCTTGTGGTCATGTTGTCTATGTTTGCTTTGATATTTATTTATCTTGCAATGTTTGCTTTGTGGAAAATTAATGATTAAAATGTTTTAAATGATTATTTATTTATTTTAGATTAATGTTGTTAAAAGCTTTTATTTTATTTAATTAATTAAATTTAATTTATTTGGTAAAGTAACTTAATCCTTGAGATTAAAATTATTTTATTAAATAAATAAAATTAATTGAATAAATTTATTTTATTAAGTGAATAGATTAATTGATTAAACTTATTTAGAGATTAAAATGTGGTTTGAATTATTAAAATGCAAAAATGATCTGTAAATGCTTTAGAGGAAATATTTGTGTGTTATTAAGAAAGATATTTTAATTTTGACGAGTGTTGAGAAAATTAATTAAGGGATTTTGATTGAGAAGGATTTCTCGAAGAGAATAATTGGTATTAACGGGAAGAGGTAAGAAGTTACGGCACAGGAGATATTTTTAGAAATTGTTTTGTTGAAAATTGAAGGAGATTCTCAGGAATATTTGGGCTCTCTATTTTTGCATCTTTCTGGAAGTGGAAATTTTGGAAAAGGCTTTGGAAATTGAATTCTACAGGCAAGGCTCTACTTCAAATTTCATTCTTCAAGCTTCAGGAAGACATGTTATTTTATTGTTTTATTCATTTTGTTGATTTAGAAAGATTGTCTATACAAAATTCAATTTTGTAGAGGCTTTGTATAAATTTGTAAAAATTAAAAGATTGTTTGTACAAAAGGATTTGATTAAAGCTTCTATAGAAAAACTGTGAAAGCATCTGTAGAAAAGTTTGTTGAAAAGCTTCTTTGTAGAAAATTTGTTGACGGCTTCTGTGTGTGAAGATTTGTCGTGATTATTTTAGTGCATTTGTAGAAAAAATTATAGTGAAATAAGAGAGCCTCATAGAAAATTATTATTTTTAAAACAATAGAAAATTTAAAAGAAAATAATAGAGGATTTAGAAAACCTCTATAGGATTGAATTGAGAACCTCTGTTAAAATTGTGGGAATTGAATTCCTCTATGAAAATTGGAAATATTCTCATGTAGAAAACTTTTGTTTAAAATTTTCTCTTCTCGAACAATCGTTTTGAGTTATTTGTTTATATATATATACATATATATATATATATATATGTATATATATATATGTATATATATATATCTATATATACATATAGCATATATATTATGTATATATATATATTTATATATATATGTATATATATATATGTATATATATATATGTATATATATATATGTATATATATATGTATATATATGAATGTATGTATGTATATATTAGAGAATATTTACATGTACTTATTTATATAAAATATGCAACTGTGATTGTGAAAATTCTCTATAGAAATTTAATTTTAAAAAAACAGGACTGAGAAATTGTCATACGACAAACATTATAAAACACAGGGAAACTATTTTTTTTTAGGGAGGCTGGGGTCTTACCCGCCACAGCCATCCCATAGGGGAGGCAAGTTGTGGGAGGTAGTGCCCGGCGTTGCCTACCACAACACACCCCACATATGGGGTTGGTTGTGGAGGCAACCCCCATACTGGGCAGTGTATGGTTGTTTACAGCCACACAGTTAACGAATTTTGTCTGCCTCCTTCCCTACGAATTTTGATTTTTTAAAATTTATTTTGTTTTTAAAATATATTATATTTATATTATATGTATTATATATAATATATATTATTTATAATATATATTGTATATATTATATATATTATATATATGTGTTTAAAAATATTTTGTAATTGAACATTTATATATATGTTTATTTATATTTTGCAATAGGTGGTTATTGTAATTTATATTTAAATATATTGATTTAAATGAATATTATGTTGTAAATTGGTGCATGCAAAGTCCGAGTAGTTATTTTTAATATGAAAGGATTTAAAATGGGAAATTGATTTTCTTTTATTTGTAATTACGAAATTGATTTATACTATTTGAATTTAATTTCCTTATTGATTGAAAAGGAAAGTATATTTAAGTAGGTTAATTTCAAGTAATTTGTTATTGTTTTAAATTGGATTTAGGAAATCCTAAACGATAGCTTATTTATTTTCCCGAATTGCTTTAAGTTGTGTTTTCTCCTATTCATGTTGATTGGGAAAATTGGGTTAATTGGGTTTGTAAGTCTTCCAAATGTATTTTCTTTGTGAGGGGGTTGTTATTTGTGATGGTTAAGCCCTTTGAATTAACTTGGGTAGTGCACATGGTTCTTATTCAGTTTGGACACCTGGTTCTATGAATGGGTTGTGTTGTCTATTGCTATGCAATTGGTATTTTTTATTGGTTTGTGTCCACCTTGTCTACCCATGGTTAGTGGATTAGTTTCATATGTTGTTAGTAGGGGAGTGGCTCTTCATGGGGGGTGGCACACAAAGTGGTGCCTGGCTAACTCATGTAGAGTTAGTCTAATTAGTGAAAACTAAATTAATGTATTAGGGGAAATGGGTAGTCTAAAACATTTAATTGGATAATTATGTCTCGCTCATGGACTCAAGGGTTAGTTCAGACTTGGGATGAGACGAGAGGGCTTGGAATGGCAATATCGTTATCTTGTCTCTATGAAATATAATCAATTCCGCATTGGATTGCATGTGGGGTCGGGTTTCGTGAGAGGTCACAAGGTAACCCAAGATGGGGGTCGGAGCCTAGGAAGATTCGCCAGGGTAACCCATGCAACTTTGTGATTACACTCCTCTTATGACAACGATTTATTAGTTCAATTTAAGTACTTGATTCCTTTACTCTAGAAGCAATTTAACCATTATGTTATGTTTTGTACTTGTATAGTTTAGTCTAGAGTTTTTCCTGTGTCTAGAGGTTGTTGGTTTTGTCTAGGGAACCTTTTTTATATCTCCTAGCACGGGGGGTGGGCCTATGGGTACGACTTGGTTGGGTGGAACGTGCACCTTACACCGTTGGGTCCCTAGTTCTTGTTCATGATGGTGGGTACTTCCTAATTGGAGAGCTCACGTGTACTAGTGGATATGTACTTTCTCTTATGTCTCATTTGGTGTACCAATGGATATGTACTCTCTTATGTCTCATTTGTATCAATTGGATACCTTGTTGATGTATCACTCCTCAATTATATTCAAGGATAATTCTTGTAACTTGTAATTGTAACACCTTTGTATGATCTACCTCATTTGGTAATGAGTATTGTAATTGTTGTATTGAATGCAATGTAAGAATGCATCATCATTGTACTTTATATCTTATGTGATGTATTTTAATGTTATTGAATGTATGATCTTAAATTTATGAATAATAATTAAATGTTATGGTTAGTTTACTTTGGTAAAGTGGGATTCAAATGTAATACCTTGTCACATATCTTAGAGAATGTAGTGTTACTATTGTTCATATCACATGTTAATATTACATTTAAAAAAAAATTACTACGTTTCCATTGTGTTTGTGTCATTCTTTAAGGTTACGAGGCAGGTAATTACATTTTCCATAAGTAGAATAGGGATGTGATCCTTTTCATCCTTATATTTAACCATGTTGGTACATTATCTTCAATGTTTTCTTTTCCCAAATCACCCCAACACAAAAATGTGGTAGATTTTGATTTGATAACCATAGTTGATATATCTTGCATAGGTTTTGGTCTATCATATGTTTTAGGTGAAAGAGGGAATCGAACCATAAAGAAATATTTTCTTATGTTTTATTATCCCAACCATTTTTCATTAACTTGAACCTTGATCTCAAGAGGAAAGGTGTGTAGATTGGAAGATGAGGATAAGTTGGATGGATCTATGTAAGATGATGAGGATGGAGATACTTGATTGTTAGGTACTTGAATAGGTTTACAATATATTTTTTCCAAGGTTTTGCAATACTCAAAAGGGTGAGGATACCCAGGAATAGTGACTTCAGAACCCTCATAGGGAAATTTTATGCATTGATGATATGTAGAGGGAATGAATTACAAGGCATGTATCCATGGATGGCAAAGAAGTATGTTATATGTGAGATCAAGGTTCAAGACCTAGCAAATGGTAGATCCACTATAGTCGAGCCATCTCGAATTGGGAATTTTATCATTCCTTCAAATTCATGATCAACATCATCATAAAATTTTATGGTGATCTTATTTTGAGAATCAATGACACCCTCAGATTATCCTAATTGTTTTAATAGCTGGAGGGTACAAATGTTTAGGCCTGCTCCACCATCAATCATGACTCTTGATTTTATGCCTATGAATGAAGACCTCAAGGTACAAGCCCTCATTGTGAGAAGGATTATCAAAAGAAAGGTCCTTTTCAGTGAACACCAAATGATGAGGAGCTGAAATATGTCCAACCATGGTTTGAAATTGAGAAATATCTTTGTCTTTGGGTACAAAAAACTCTTGAAGGGCCCTATCTAGGATTTCCCTATGTGTGGGGGATATTTTGAAAAGCTCTAGAATGAATATTTTTGTTGGGATTTTCTTTAGGTGCTCTAGGAGGTTATAATCAGATTTGGAAGATGATCTAGATTGACCTCCTTGAAGGTTTAGCTTACCTTTACATGTAGTTTCCATACATTCAATATTTTTATTTAAATGAGTTATGTTAGAGACATAAGGAAATGACTCCCCTAGGTGGGCTATGGTATAATTGTAAGCCACAACATTATAATTGGATCCTTTAGAATTACTATTTATTTTGAAGGTTCACCTTTTCCAGGATCGAGGATAGGATTCTTGAATATATTGATATCATCATTAATTGAAGGTTGACTATATAAACCAACATCACCTTGGTCTATAAGATCTTGTATAATATTTTTCAATTTGCAGCAATAAGAAGTCTTATGTCCTTTGATCCTATGGTACTAAAAATATTCATTTTATTTGTACCATGGAGATTTAATTGCTAGTTCTTGATTTCTTACTTCTAGTAAGGTAATAAATTTATCTTGGACTAGTTTCTCTAATGTAGATTCAAGAGATTCCCCTAAAGGAGTGAATTGTCTTTTAGGAGTGTTTTGAGGATTTTTTCCAGCCAATTGTAAGGTAGGTTGAATGTCTTGAATTTTTTTTGTCTACCACACCATTATTAACAATGTTCTTGTTTTTGGTCCAAATCCTTGGTTTTTCTCTAGATGTTGAAGGGTTATCCTTATGATCTATTTTCACAAGACCCTTAGCAATGAGATATTTTTAAATGTTAATTCCCATTTCAATGAATTATCCAAATGTATTACCACCTTGAATTTAGAGGTGAAAGGACAATTCATGATTTAGGTTTTGGATAAATATGAGGAAAAGTTATTTTTCAGGTATAGAATCAGGAAGCTTACTTTCCAAATTTCTCCACCTTTGTAAGAAAGAAATGAATAATTCTCCCTCATTTTTTTTACACTATAAAGGTCACTCAAGGAGGTTTTACGTTCTATGTTGTATGAAAAGTGCTCAATGAATTTATCTAGCAATTCATGAAAGGTCTTGATCCCATCAGGTAAATGTAAAAATCACTTAATAGATTGACTTCCTAGACTTCTAAGAAAGAGGCACATTAGATATGTGTCATTATAGGACACCTCAAGACAAACTATGTAAAATTCTCTTATGTGTTCTCTAGGATCACCTCTTCCCTTGTATTTGTCAAATCTATGCATTTTAAAAAATTTAGGGAAAGGGATCATGTTCAAAGACCTACCAAAAGGATATGGGCATACTTCTTCCATTGTATATTTCTTTTTAGTGTTAATGTTTATAGTTTATATGTTTTTTATATTTTGTTGTAACTCTTGCATTTGTTGAGCCAAGTCATTGTAGATGTGGATGGAGGTGCACTTTTCAAAATGTATTGTTGTTGATGTTGATGTTGTTGGGGTTGGCTTGGTTGGATGTAATGTTGTTGTGGTTGACTTGGAGGAATGTAATGTTGTTGAGGTTAACTTGGTGTAATTTAGTGTTGTTGTCGTTAACTTGGTGGAATGTAATGTTGTCTTTGTTGACTTGGTGGAATAGGCATATTTTTCATGTTAAAGGTATCCATGTTTAAGTGAGATCTAGAAAAGGTAGGTGATTTTTTGGGTGTAGCTTTATCTTGGAGCATCTCTTAGTATGTCTTCCATTGAAATTTTGATGTGTTATGGGGAATTGTTGGTGAATATGTGAAAGTTGCAGCCACTTTTTCTCTTGATGTTTGAGGAGGATCTTGTGATGGGATTAGTATGTTAAATTGTGATGGTAATATGCTTATCATTGGTGTGTTTATTTGACTTGATTCTATGAAAGTGTGAGATGTAGTGAATGTTATAAGATATTTTTATTTATGCCTAGGAATTTCAAAGTTAGAGGGTAACTTGGCACCATGTTGCATTGAAATTTGAAGGTAATGGTCAAGATTATTATTGAATAAAAGATCCAAAACTCTAATTCAATTAGGGTCTTGCTCAAATTATTGTAAGTCTTATAATGCTGGGTCTTGATTATCATCACCATAAGGAACACTTAAAGGCTTGTCATGAAGGAAGGGTAGGTTTATAGATGTTCCTTGCTCATGTTGACCAACACCCATGCTTGTTGGAATTTTTGACTTATTTATAGGATTCTATGTTTTTCTTATATTGAGATCTTGTAATTGGCATATGTAATATAAGACCTTAGATAAAATTATATTTTATTTCAACAATTTTGATACTTGTTTCTCAAAACCAAAATGGACTAAAGCTAAATTTAGATCTCCAAATGATAATAATGATATTAATAGATAAAAAGATATATCCCACTTCAACTAGACTTATGAGCCCAAGTAAGATGATATTGATAAAGTTCACTTGAACTAGACATATGATGAGTCCAAGAAAACTTGATAAAGAGTGGATATCCTAGACTCAAGAGTAGCCTTGTGACCCTCAAGATGGTATGTCCACAAATGATTTGCTATGATAAAAACTAAAAGATAGGAGATCCAATTTGAACTTTGATAAAATTTGATAAGGATTGACAAGGTACCAAAAATTTGTCCACTCCTGAAATAGTATCAAGGAAAATAATACAATGCCAATAAAATATCTTGTTTAAGCTCTACTTATTTGATAGTCTAATATTTTACCTTTGATTTTCACTTTGTTTTGGAATGTTTTGATTTTTAATTATTTTTGAATTTTTGAAATATGTTCAAATACTAGAAACATACAAAGATATAATAACAAAGACAATATCCTAGGCTCGGATTTTGAATAGATATGGACCCCCTTTGGTTTCAAGTGAATATGGTGATCTAAACAATCAATCACATAAGAAACATTAACAAGCCTACTCAAGTAGGTAGGACTAATAAGTTTTGACTAGGATTTACAAGCTCAACTAGTGGTATCCTCAAGATATAACACAAGGGTACATGAGGCCTAATTCTTAGATGAAATGGAATACTACCAAACAATTGGGAGGAAATGGTAACCCACTCTCCACCTTCACTTCTATAAGGTATAAAGTTCTTAGAGGCTTAGATGAGATTGATAATATTCCACTTCCAATGGGTGTATCTTTTGATTCAACCCCCACTCTATACTTCATCAAAACACAAGAGTTGAGGTTATCCCCTAGAGTGATCACTTCTCTAGGAAAGCCCCCTAAAAAGAAAAAAAAGATCACTTATTTTGATCCTCAAGATTACCATTGGGTGTGAGAGGAGAGAATACATAAGTAGATCTTGGGGATTAAAATATGCTTTTTTATTTTAGAGCCCAAATCCAAATGTGAGAGATTAATTTTAGCATGGAATTTCAATGTGAGGAAGACACACCAAGAAATATTTGACTAAATCAAAGAAAATAATGTAACTAGTTTAGCACTTTGCAAAATTAAGAGTGATAAGGTGATTGGAGTGAATTAACCCAGAGTCCAACGCTAATCTTGAATGCCAATTGGATTCAAAGAGCTCCAAATCCACTTTCATTTTCAACCCTTTAATGTTAGATCTAACCATAATACTATGTCCCACTTTTCAGCCAAGTTGGACATTGAAATCAAAAAAAATCACCAATTTTTCACTTTATGAAACCTATATCAACTAAATCATTAATAATTTGGAGATGATGTGAAGTAGTTATTTGTGAGGATTTGTGTATAGATTATAAATATATATTTTTAAAATATTACGTAACTTTTCATAACTTATTTTTTATAGTAAACAACATTTTAAAATAGTGATGTTTATGTCATCACATATAACTTTTTTTATTGAAAGGATAAAATTATAATTTTTAAACTTTATATTTCTAACATCAAAATCTAGTGCATGGACACTTTTTCATAATTTTTTGGTACATTTCTTTTAAAAATTAATTTTCGAAGTCAAAGTAATTATAAGTTGGACATAGGTGTATGTCATCACACATAACTTGTTTTGTATGTATTGATTTATTTATTTTTGCTAAAAAAAGAGCATGAATACCTAGTGCACACACAATTTTTAGATTTTCTTTCTTTTTTATTTTTTTTTGTGTGTGTGAAATAAATACTTTGATGTTTGGTGAAAAACCTACATTCACAAGAAATAAAATATAAATATTAAAAAAAAAAAATCAAAATTGTACTTTTTGGAAAGCTTATAATATTAGCTACATACTTACAAAACATAATTTCTAAATGAATTTATTTGATCCCTCAACAAGTAAATAAAAAGTTGTTTTTTCTCAACATTTTGATAGGTGCGAAAGAGACTTCATTGTGGGTATGATTTAAGACTAGAGGGGATCTATCCAAGGGGGTTTGATCTAAGGGGATCTTATCTAAGCCTCTTCAATTAGAAACTTTTATATAGAACCCCTAAAGGATTAAACCATTAATTTTTCTAAATAATATGTCATTTTAGGAAAAAATAGGATGTCCCAAGTTTGGGACCCATTATTATGGGATGACCCTATTCAATCTCTACACACAAAGGCCAATAAACAAGCCTAGAAAATAAGAAAAATATCACTTATTTTTGATCCTCAAGATCACTCTAAGGTGCATGAGGAGAGCATACATAAGTATATTTTGGGTATTAAAAGAAAATGGTTCACTTTAGATACCAAATCCAAATGTGAATGGTAAATTTTAAGCCTCAATTTCAAATGTGTGAAAACATGCAAAACAAGATAGTATAAGGAAAATAATATAGCATCAATGGATTCTTTAGGATTTTAGAAACGATAATAGAACTCTTGTTAAGATCAAAAAATAATGTTATAATGTAGAAAATAGATGTTTAGGAAAAGATATGGTCATCACAAGATTGCAATTTTAATGTATTTTTATTTTCACCTAGTCAAAATTGATATGATTATTTTGTAATATTTTTAGACCCAAAATTAAAAATTCAAAGAATAAACCCCTACTAAAATTCTAAGAGCTTTCTAAATATGTAAAAAATGTCTTAAAAATTCCTTAATTTGTGCCCTAAAAAACATGTTTATGGTGAAACCCTAATTTCTAAAGATATGATCTTTGGTCACTATTTTGACGTCAAAAAATAAAATACAAAAAATAGACCCCTATTTAATCTTTCAGAGCTTTCAAAAAATATAATGCTTTTAAAAAAAATCACTGATTTATAACTTTAAAATCAGATTTATGAAAAAAATAAAAATGACAATAACTCACAAAATATTGTAGATTTGAGTTTGATTTTTTTTCTTAACCTCCTTAGATGATCTCTAACCTCTAATAAAAAATTTGTAGAAAAATTCTAAGCCATTTGAAATATATCACAAAATATTTGAAAATTAGGCTTTTCCTTATTTAATAATTTTATTATTATTTTAATCTAAAAAATTAAAATACAAAAAATAGACCTCTATTTAATTTTTGAGTGCTTTCCAAAAATATCGCCGATTTGTGACCTAAAAGTAAAATTTATGAAAAACCGTAAAATACCAATAACCCACCAAATATTGATGATATAAACCTGATTTTTTCATTGGAGCATCTTGAGATTATTCAAAATCTTCAGTAAAAATTGTGTAGAAAAAATTGCAATCATTTGAAAGTGTTGATGCTAAAAATGACAACCTTGAATTCACAAATGAGAATCCACATGCATTCAACATCATTCCAATAGAGCTTTTTCCAAAATGAAGACAAAATACAGAAATGAAATACTAATTACTAAGAGATCAAACACATGCATTCAAAAGAAAAATTACTCCATTGTTATCCTATCTACAAGATCTTGTCTTTGCTCAATTTTTTGCAGCAAATGCACAAGAGGCTATGTAGAATGGAATTTGATCAAACAAAATCAAGTTGTTCAAAAGTGAGGAGGAAGAGGGATTTTATAGATATCCTCATGTGAAAGATTTGGATTTCGGGAGAAATGTGGGATAAATGGTTATGTGGAATTTTATGAATATTTCATAAATGCATGAATGAAATTAGTGAATAAATAAATGATAATGAACTAAATGATTATGTAAATGATTATGCAAATGAATCTTATGAATGTGAATACATGATTATGTAAATGCTTTAAATGAAATATGCAATGGATAAAGATGATTATGAGGATATTTTTATGTGTCTACATTTTTCCCCTCTTTGAGACAATGCAGCCTGTCACATTGTTTCAAAGAAAAAAAATATTGATTAACTAATACATGCCCTAGGGACATCCTGGTAAGGATGATGATAAGGATGATATGCCCCCTTGAGAGATTAATGGAACAAATTTTAAGAAGATTGATCTCTTGATAGATCATGATGAGAAAATTTGATAATTGATATTGCGTGAGTCATTAAGCGGGGATGTAAATTTCATGAAAATGCATAGTTGATGAGCATAACTGAACAATTGATGGAGATGATTAGTATAGCTAGGTTGATGAGCTGATTAAGTTGATTGAGATTGATGCTAGCACAAAAAAATGATTGATTAATAGATTGAATGATCAAGGAGTAGATTGATTGATTTGATAGTTGAATTAAAAGAAAATAATCAGTTATATAAACCAATTAATCATTCTTTGAAATAAGGAGCATGAAGGAAATGAAATGATGAAGGAAATGGATGACGGAAGAAATGATAGATGAAAAAGAGATATGAAGGAAATGGAGGTGATGAAGCTTCTTATGTTGTATAAAGTGATTTTATCATCATAGAGCTTATTATGTTGCAAATTAGTATAAGCGTCTAGATAACATGAACGTCTAGATGACCTGAATACTGTTTGCGTTTTTATTTAGTAGTGAAGTATAAGAATCTAGGTATAAGGACCTTAGATGATCTGAATACTTATTGCATAGAAGACACTAACAAACAAGGAATGCTTTCATCCACAGTAGACTCATATGTCCTCGATGATTTTAGATAACATGTCTTAAGACGAGTCATCCTCTAAATAAGAAACAGTCCATAGACAACAAACAAGTGAACATGCCCCATCTTTTCCTCTCTAGTCCAAGATATCCTCGAGAGGCTAAAAGACATGCCACCAAAGATAAAATCATAAAATAATCAAATATTGACAAACAAACAAGCATCCTGCTTCGATGTATAACTGATTCTTGTCACATTTTATGCGTTTGGTTGGATCTACAAGATAGATTGGTAGGTATGTTTCAATGTTTGCTTGATTTTAAATTGTGGTGTGCTTTGGTTTTGTTGAAGTGCAAAGCTGTGTGGCGATTTGAAAGTGTTACTATTTTTGGGACTTTTTGATTTTTTGGATTTTTGGAATTTTGATTTTTGATTTTTTGAATTTTGATTTTTGGATTTTGAATATTTGATTTTTTGTATTTTTGAATATTTGATTTTTTTGGATTTTTTGGAATATTTGAATCTTTTGGATTTTTGGAATATTTGATTTTTTTTGTATTTTTTTAGGACATTTTATGATTTTTATGTATTTTTTTAAGACATTTTTTTAATTTTTTTTTTACTTTTTGAAGTTTTAAAGATGGAGTGAGATGAAATGTGATAGGTGATTGATTGAAGGAATACGAGCTTCCACAAAAGAGGTAATGTAACCATGGATAAATGACAGATCAAAAGGAAAGATTCACTACAAAACATGTCACACAAGCAACATATCTTCTATCAAAAGATGATAATGGTTGGTTGATTGGATACCAGGAATGATTGATTCCATAGGGAATGATGATGTTAAGTACTTAGGATCACTGATTCCTCTAAGTACGATAATATTGATGATTGTTGATGATTGATTGATAAAAGATATGAGGATTGGATAATGTTTTACAACTAGGCTCAAATATGATTTGCATGATAAGATTCAAGGTTACAAAGGGACATGATGACCCACACTAGGGTAGTGTAATCATGGATAAATGATAAGTATGTGAAATATGATGGAATGGTAACGCATAAGGATATGAAAGGAAATCCAAAGCATGCATTTGTAATTTTTCCTCTAATCTCATCAAGAATAAAGGAAGGAAATGAGACATGGATTTTGATAAGCTAGGAGATATCGAATGGAAAAATGCAAGGATAAGGATAATGAATAGGATGATCAAGATCAACTAGATAAGATATGGACACAATGCCTAAGTATTTTTCCCCTATTCCTCATCAAGACCAAGGAAGGGAAGAAAGGATAGATTTAGATAGAATGATGGAATATGGATAAGGTGAAGGATATGGTACAAAAGATATGGATAAAGTGTATAGGATAAGATGTATGACATTCAAGAAGATCCTTAACCTTGTCAAGATCAAAGGTTGAAAGGTAAAGGATAAATGTAAAGAGGATGATGAATATGAATGATAAGATGGATGAAACTTGCCCCCAAGTGTAAAGTGTAAGAGGAATATGGAAGATAGGATATGGATAGGGATAAAGGAATATGGAAGATAATATATGCATGGTAGGGAGATGGAGGAAGGACTCAAGAATAAATTTTCATGGCTAATATCCCTCAAATATGTGCTCTAATAAACCATGGCAATGAGGATTAGCTTCATAAACGTTGGTATATTAATGGTATGAGGGAAAAAGCAAAGGACTTATGCAAAGGTTTGGATTAAAGCAGGATAATGGGGGATGAATGTTGGCTAATGGATGAGGTTGGAAGGCGTGTTGATGGATAGATGGAAAGGATGGAAAGATCAACATTGGCACACACCTTGAAGGGTTGTGGAGTGATGGAGGAAAAATGGAGTTTGAAGGTGACAAGTTTTTAGATGGATGATTTGGAGGAAACTTTTGGATTAACAAATTTGGATGCCAATTTAGATTTTATTGCTTCGATGAGAATTTTAGGAATCCACATAGCTTTTGACTTTTATTTTTGCTTTGTGGGACTTTGTGGCCTTTGATATTTTTCTTTTTTCTTTATGGACCTTTGTGTCCTTTCAATTTTTTCTTTTTGCTTTGTGGTCCTTTGTGACCTTCGATTTTTTTCTTTTTGCTTTGTGGGCCTTTGTGGCCTTTGAATTTTTTTCTTTTGAATCTAGATCATATTTTATCTTATTTTTGCATATCTCTCCTTTGATATATGTGGATTTTGATATGGAAGATTTTGACATTTGGCACCCAAATTTCTTCCAAGAGCAATGGGATGGGTGGATGGAGATGAATGATATAGAGGTATTATGGATGGGTTAATGTAGGTAGAATTTTGAAAGGGCATCAAGGATGTGTGCCTTTGTTGTTCTTGATGAATAGGATATGGAGGGATGTAGGGCCCCAATATGGATGGAAGGGTTGATGAACTATGGTTTGGATGATAAGGACCAAGGATAGATGGAAGGTTTGATGGACAAGGATACTTAGGTTTATATTGATGGAATCTGGACTTACGATGGGTACCAATGTTTTGAGTGTGAGGTATAACCAAGGCCATGATAATATGGATTTTCTTGGATATAAAGGGATTCTAGGATACCTTGTTCATGAATGCCTAATCCTTTGCCCTTTTAGTTCATAATTTGACACATTTGTTTGCCAATTGGATATGTATTATTTATGAAAAAAGATGCAAGTACATCATGAGGTGGATGTGATATGGAAGGAATGGCAAGATATTGGAGTAAACCACCTTGGATAAAATGAGGGAACCCATTTGATAGGTAAGGGGCTCATGAATAGATTGAATATGAGTGATATACTCTTGTGGAGGATTTTTATCATGAAGGGAATTAGGATGGGTGATAGGATCTTGACATGGGGATGATGGGGTACTTTGATCTTGACTTGGAAAAGGGTCATGAGGTGTAGGAGATGGAGTATCTTGATCTTTAATAGGTATGGAACCATCATGAAGTGGTATGAAAGGAATATCTTGATCATGAGAAGGATGAACATCATCATGGAAAGAAAGGGTATCCTTGAATAGAGGTATACCTTGATCTTGATGAGGAAGGGAATCCTAATATTGTGTGGAAAGTATATATTTATCAGAAAATGATAGGACATCATTGGATATGATGGAATAACTATCATGCTCCTAGGATGCAATGGAATCATGAGATGGTATGGATTCATTAGATGAGGTGGAAGGGGAACTTGGAAGGATACTTTTCTCTTGAGATGGAAGGGGATCATCTTGGATGAAACAAAAAGAGATAAGGGGATCATCATGAGGTTATTGAGAGATGGGATCTTGGTCAAATATTGGAGGGGATTGGATATTTTTGGTATCATTGGATGGAATGGAAAGAATAATTTGATCTTGATGTGCAAGGGAGTTTATGCTAGCATGCTTTGGACTAAGAGATTGACGTGAATCATTGTATGTAGATGGTATGATGGGAGAGGGTGGTTGGATAGATTTGTTAACTTGGGTGAAAGACTCATGAGGTTTTTTTTTACTTATGGGGGATGAAGATAAATGCATGACATGGTAGGATTGCACAATATTATTTGTGTTTGATGACTTAGATTTTGGTTTCTCATTTAGCCTTTGTAGAAATTCATGAACATTGAACTAGGATGATGCAGTTTTGGGTGAGAATAAAGGCTTATGAGATAATTGCATCACTTCATTCAAATGTTGGGATTCTAGTTGTTTTTCAATCTCTTTCAAATGATAGTCAAGATATTCAATCCTTTGGTCTCGTTCATGGGTCGCAAAGAAATATGAAGGATAGCAGTTAGACATGTTTGGTTGATGGTTTTGGGAATGTTTTGAGGTATTTAGGGATGGTTAGAGATGATTAATGAAGTTTTTGGAAGGTTATGGATGGTTTAGGGATTATTATTATGATGGATGAAGCATGAGACCCAAAGGTTGTGATAGGTGATGATTTTTTATTGATATTGCAAATGGTTGTGACAAGAATACAATTCAAACATGAAAGCACAATATTTGAATGTTTTAACTTGACTCGAAAACAAGTACAATCTATGGCTAGCTAGGACAATATTTGTTGGGTTCCCACTTGGATTTCTCCAACCGTACTTATTTAGAGCAAAGAGCTTAGAATTCTGGTGGCGCTAGCTACCCTCCATGACACTCACTTCTCAAGTGCACCAAACTTTGAACTCCCCAAAGACCCGAGGATCTCAAGGAATTTTCTATCTCTAATGTCAACTACAATTACGTAGGATGGCTTCAAAGGTCTGACCTCCTATGCCAGCAAATAGAAGGTTTTTTGGCTACTAAAAATAAGAGGTGTCTAGTAGAGGATTATTGTGAACAGAGAGCTCATATATAATATCTTGAGAACTGGGAGGCCCATTCCCACTCTCATCACTAGCAAGTCTCAGTGGATTGAGGGTATTGCGGCTTGGATTTGAATGATGCTAGCCACTCATTGGGGTACACCTTTTGTTCCCCCCCCTTTGATATAGCTCACTAGAAAACATGCTCGAGGTCAAACCCTAAGGTGATGAAATCCCCAGGAAAGCCTCTCCTAAAAATATAAAAGGAGACCAATGTGTATTTCTCGTCACCTAAGATTGTTGGAAATATATGCCTCAATCATCACAGGCTGTAACCTCTACTAGAGCAAAGTCGGTGTGACAATTCTTATGTCTGGCCGACTAGCAGTTTGGAACATCATGTTTTGTACAGGTCGTTGTGACCTAGTTTTTGTCTCACCGAAGGATCATATCACTGTGACAGGTTGCTTTCGGTGTGACCTCTTAGCGCCTGTGAAGATCTCTAGCTAATAGGCCATTCAATCATATAACGGGAAGACCTTTGGCCGAAAGGCTTTGTTCAGTGTGAAGTCCTAGCAAAAGCTAATGTCTTGCCGATAGTATGTTATGTATTGAAGTCTTTGGGATAACTAAAGGGTTCTCACTATGAAGTTCCAGTGACATTGGTGAGTCTCACTGATGATGAGAGGTCTTCGGTGTAACATATATGTGTTCGATAAGTACTCTTGGAAAAGGTGATATGTCTTGGCGACTATTGATGACTTCCGGGTAACATGTGTGATCTCAGAGAAACCTCTTGGCGATATTGATATGTCTTGCTGACTATTCTTTGGAGCTCAGTATAACATACGACTTTGGTATAACCTATGGTGACTTGTCGTGAGGTCCTGGCGAAGAATGATACTCTTGCCAAATTGAAATCTCACGTCTATGTGACTTGTGGAGCTTCGGTATGACGTCTCACCAAAAGTGATGAGTCTGGGCGATAGCGATACATGTGGAGAACGTCGGTGTGAGGTCTTGACGACATAAGGAAGTCTTAGTGATGG
>VDFB02204542.1:0-10713 GCA_007258455.2 Sequoia sempervirens | reverse complement strand
CTCCCTCCAATGTTTACATGGCCTTTTTTAAAGTAAATCCAACCTCTACAACTGCCTAAAACCACCTTACAACTTCCCTTTACCAACTTGACCTTTCAATTCCCCTTTTAGTGCAACTTTGCATTTTTTTCTTTTTTGCAATTTTTTCACTTTTTGACACTAAAACTGACTTTCAACCTATTCTAATGGCCTTATGATGGCCTCATCACACTACTCTGACCTTTACATTTCCATCTTATAGGTATTTTCATGTTTATGCCATTGAAGGCTTCATTCCATCATACTAACAACATTTGCCAAGACATGGAAACTTCATAAACCTATCAACCTAACATGACTCAAAACACTTCTTAATGGTCTTTTGAGACCTTATTACATCACACTCATGATTACAAAGAAAAAATCCATCACTTGACCACTAATGGTCCTAGATGTCCTTGGTGCTCCTACACCATACATCTAGCCATGAAAGCTTTCCAAGTCTCTTGGAATTCTGCAACACCTTGACCTGCAACAAATCTCTGATGATCCTCCTTGTTCTTGCCATTGCTCCCTCTTTCCTTCATCTTCACCTTAGGCTTGGCCTTTTCCTTGCAAAACAATTCCTCTCTTGACTGATCACCTTGAACCTGCACCTTCCTGCTATGTCCTGTCATCTATGGCTATATCCAATTTCTCCTAACTTGTTCCATGGTGTCACTTACTTCCAAACAGTCCACTCTCTATCCTTCTTTTATTTTCACCCTTGGCTTCACCTCCATCAACATGATCATCAAAACAAGGAAGTAATAAAACACTCCCTTCACTCTTTAACTCTTATCCATCCTCTTCACCATCTGCTTCAGGTTCTCCCATCTAGGAACCATTGCCACAACTGCATACAATTTCCACATCAATACTCTTGCCCATCTAGGACCATCCACTATCCTAGCCTCATATTTTGCTTTCTTCTCCATTTCATTTGGAGATACCACTCTCACCTTTCCTCTAGCCTTCACTTGGACAACATTTATCAACATCTCTTCCTTAGTATCTTCCATCTTTCAATCATTCAAACACTTTGTATTTTCAATTCAACCTTTTATGGTGATTGCACCTTCTACAAACTCTGTCTCAGTCCTTTCCTTTTCTTTTTGCCATTCCACTTGATGCATCACATCCTTTGATCTCTTATCCTCCACTGAACTCTTTTTCGACACTATATTTTCAGGCTCTTTATCTTCTTGTCCCTTTAGTGGACCACTTACTACATCTACCATGCTTTCCATGAACTTATCTTAATCCTCAACTATCATACATTCTTCCACTAGCCTTTTATCTAGGCTCTTTGCAACTTCCATTTTTATGACCTACATCAAACTTTTTTTCTTGTCTTCTTTTTCTTGCCCCCTACATGGGTTCTTTGCATCTATACTTTGAATCAAATCTCCCTTTACCTCTATATCTTCTAATTTAAATGTCACTATTTCTACAATGCCTATCTACTCCTTGTCTCTCTTTATCTACAGGGGACACAACACTGCCCCTATCATAATTTCTTTATTCTTGACAAGCCCTTCATGGCTTTCCTGAATCCATTCACACTCTTTTACCTATGCCTTCTTTCCCTTTTCCTCTTAGACCTTCTCATCATGTGGTCTTCCATCTTCTTTTTCATTAGTCTGTTGCTTTCCATCTTGCCCTTTCATTGGACAATCCATCTCTTCCACCATGACCTTACTAGGCCATTCTCGCCTCTTCTCCATCTTGTCTCCACTTATCTTTCCTTTTCCTTGCATTATGGTCTCTACCCCAAGGTTCTTCACCTCACATTTCTTTTCATCAGGTCTGCATACCTCTTTTTTGACAGTATTAGACTGTCCTACACCTGTTCTTTCCTTTTCTTGACTGAAATTAGTCCTTTTCTTGTCTCCAACTTGCTTTGCAAACATGTCTAGATCCTATATAAAGGATTCCCTTTCTCTTATCACTATTTCTCCATCCTTTTTCCTTTCTAACATTACTCCTTTGTCTACTTTTACTACCTCAACTATTTTCTTTGTGTAAGTAGTTGCACCTTCACCATGTTTATCTTCCTCATGCTTGAGGAACTCCTTCCTTCCCATCATCACTATCCTTGCCATTTTGTCTTGTTCCCTATCATCTCCCTGCAATGGGGTTAGATTGAACTTGATTCCATCTTTCACAATATCATACTTGAAAACAAACCACTTCAACTTCAAAAACTAACATTTTAAAGAGGTGATAGTTGGTCTCCCTCTTTAATAGACTTTTACAACCCTTCACTATTAGTTAATTTAAATTGACTTAGCACTTTTTGCACAAGTAAAATTATTCATCATGCCGAAGAAACGAACTGTTAAAAGGAAAAAACTAATAGATGATCAACTCCAAGCCTTCAGAGATAAAGAGAAAAAAATGGATGAGGGAATATCGTGAAAAATATAAATTGGGAATGACTGACGAAAACAAGCGAGTTGAAGAGGAACCTCAACCATCAAAAAGAGAAAAGAAATTGGTAGCACAAAGGGCACAAATGCGAAAGAGTCATGCTAGGGGAGATGTAGATACCATAGTTGGAGACACACCATCTACCGCAAGTGAATATGAAGGGACACCATTAAGCACAAGTGAATATGGAAGGACACCATCTACCACAAGTGAGTATGGTTGGACACTATCCACCACATTTGAAGTTGAGAGTACATCATCACTCGGATTTGATGAACAAGGTATGCCATCATCCCCACGTGAACCTCAAGGTATGTATTCTATTCCACCCTCAGTTGAAGGTACACAATCTAGCCCACCTCAATTAAATATTGATGAAATTGTTAATGTTGAGATGTATGTACCTAAGAGAACACCACCTAGAATTTTGTGTAGAAAGCCAAAGTTTTTTGTTAATATTGATGAGGATATTTTGTAGCACATGGAAGGTAAGATTCCAGAACGCACTTGTAGAAGATATGTTGATAAGATTTGGAAAATGTTCTTTGAAAGGATAAATGAGACCGGAAGATGTCAACTATTTGTTCAAATGATGCGGGGTTTAAATTACAAAAACTTCATGAAGACTCTTGGGTTGAGAACATCGAATGCATCAAGTGAAAACACTATTGTGAAGAATCTAATGGATGCTTATGAGAGTGTGGGTAAGACCTCATGCTCAAAGGATAGTAATGTCACCCGACGTGTCATTACATCAACTTTGGTAAGCTATCAAACAAAGAGATCTCGTCTCATTAAAAAGACAAGTGAACAAATGGGAATTAGTAGAAAAAAATTATCAAGAGCCATTCAAAGGTAGAAAAGAATTGAGGGCACCGATTCAAATGAATTATGGGCATTCTTGTGAAGACTGCCACATAAAGATAGAAAAGTTGTTGAAGCATTAAGAACACTAATTGAAGATTATTAGAAGAATAATACAAGGCCATCTTTGAATCAAAGGGATGTCGTAAGAAGGAGAATCGATAGTCAGAATCGTGAGCCACATCCAAAGCATTTTTCGGATACCACTCAAACCCAATTTTTTCATAAATTTCAAAATGTTTATCCTCAAATTAGTATTTCTCAAAGATTCTTTGAAATGCTTAAACCTTTTTATGTCAAGATAAATCACACACGCACTACTTGTTGTTGTAGACTACATATTGAATTCGCTAACCATTATGATGTTTATCATTCTATATGTTTAGATTTGCATACTACTGATGTTTTGAAGGATTGTGGCATAGAAGCCCCACCAAAATCTTCAAGAGAGTTCTTATCAAAAAATTTATGTCAAATAGAGGATGGCCAAATATTCTACAGGAGAACATGCTTGGATGGTTCATGTGAGCATTGCGGTGGCTTGCAATGAATGCGAGTATGTCAACATATGGAAAGCACAAATGAGGTGGGGCATAAACTAGTAGGCTTCGGGAAGTATAAAACAGTGGCATATGCTACAAAATATGGGTCTCAAGCAAAAAGGTGTGATTTGGTTATTGAGAAGATTCCAATGTATCAGTTTATGTCCATGTTTCATGAGAATATAGTGTATGAGTATGCAAGGCATACCCATAGAGCCCGATGGCTAGACATGCAATTCAAGCTATGCAAGGACACCTTTCCAATTGGTAGCATAGTATTAGTGATTGAATTTACAGAGAACTACATTCTACAGCCATAGTGTGAGGTGCAGTCATAGTATTACAACTCCACACAGGTTTCAATATTTGTGCACATAACATTCATTCATGCAGCTGATAGTACAGAGGATGAAAGGAAGGTATTGAGGGAGTATCACTTTTATATTAGTGATGATCACACACATTCTCTAGAGTTTGTGCAAGGTTGCTTCCAGATGCTCTATAGTGATTTGGCTCGGAGGGGCATAGCATACGATCGGCATATAAAATGGTCAGATAACTGTGCAACATAGTTCAAGAACGTGTGCATGTTCTACTGGTTGTGCAAGATGCATCTCACTACAGGTGTTCAACATATGTTAAACTTTTGTGAGGTTAGGCATGGAAAGGGGGAGCATGATGGTGCAGGAGCATGCATGAAAAGAGCATTAGCACGAGAAGAGTTAAAGTATAAAGACAATGCAAAGTTGACAGATGAAAGTTCAATCGTCGAGTGGTGTAATGCTTCAATGGGTCCAAGTAATGAAGGTACGTCTTCAGTTCATAGATTGTTTTGGTTGATGGATGATACTAACATTGCACCATATGAGGATTGTTGTACACTAATAGGATCGAGTGAGCTACACTCTTTCCTTATCTTAGATGTAGGTTCATGGAGTATCGATACACGTAAGATGACATGCTTTTTTCCATCATGTACAATGCAATCCTGGAATGATTGTGAGTCAGGGGAGTGGGTTGACAAATGGTTGACAAGTTATCTTACCACACTTCACACATATTGCCCTCTGATGGCATTAGAACTAACACAGATGGAAACATCGATTGACTTTGACCACATATCAGATATAGTTCAACCAGGTAATATATCTACTTGCTTAGTTTTTGAAATTCCATATTGTTATCTTACTTTGTACAGTATTCGTAATGTTGACTAATTTCAAGTGATTTTATGCACATATCAATGCAGGGCATGTTTATGCAGTTATTGCAGATGAAGAAAATGAAGAGGGAATGAACTATTACTTGTGTCATTGTGTTGAGGCCAAAAATAAATTGGAAGCCCCGGTTATAGATGGAGAAAACATCGAATACCCTATAGGCTCAGTTGTTGTTACTGGAATGTGACTTAGAAGGTATCCACATAAGAGTGTTAAACATTGGTTGTTTGAGGACTTTGACACGCATCGTAAGATTCTTCATTACTTGAACCTTGTTGTGGCATCCAATGTTCGTTTGAGAAAATATGGGGGTATACCTTTGAACAAGACCTTGTGGAAGGTCTGTGAGTCTGACCATGAGGCAATACTTGACACAAGAAAGAGTAGAGAAAATCCAGATGGTTCATTGGATTAATTTGTAAGTATATGCACAATGGTTCTTATTAATTTATACTTGTATCCATGTTAATTTGTTTGATGCCAATGCTATCATGTCTTATTTTACTTTGCGTATCTGTAAGTAACCCGGTAAACATTGAATGGTGTCCCCTTGCAGAAAATGCAGATTTATGAGCCATCCAAGAGAATCTCAGGCATAAAAGCAATGCAACATCCCTATTTTGATTATGAATCCAAATCTCAATTATGATTTTCAGCCATTACAAAAGTGTGTGCGAAGCTTGGTGAGGGAATTTCAATTTATTCATTTGAAGTTAACCTTATCATGAGCACCTATGATGTAGACATTATAAGAGCATCTCAAATTTCAAGATATTCTAGATTCATGAGAGGTGTTGTGTGCAATAGGTATCTTGGAACTCGCAGTGAAGATGTATGAGCAGGAGTGACTAAGTTGATAGACTTTCATGCCTATCTGTAAGTTCCTTCCATCTATTTTCATTTCATTTCCATTTTGGACATGATTTGTTTCTTTTTATTCTTTTACTTTGCCTATCTGTAACTAAACTAGTAAAAATTGATTGGTCTCTCCTTGCAGAAAATGCTGATTTTGGAGCCATCAAAGAGAATCTTAGCCCAAAAAACAATGCAACATCCTTAATTTGATGATCTTGAAAAATCTCAATTTTGGTTTCAAACCATTATAAAAGAGTGTGAGAAGCTTTGTGAGGGAATCTCAAGTTTCTCATTTGAAGTTAACCTCTAAATGAGAACCTATGATGTAGACATTATAAGAGAATCTTGAATGTATGAGTGACATTGTAAAATATTTGTGAGAATAGAGTACCGAAGGCATTGTAATGAGATTTACTTGTAATGACATTTACTGAAATAATGAAATTTGTTGTAGGGGCACCAAGGTTATTGAGAAAATTTGGTTCACGGAAATCTTTTAAGTTAGTTTTGTGTTATGCGTTTTGTCAATTGAATAAGGTTATAACACATCCACAATTGATTTATAATGTAATAAGTCATGTTAGTTACAAAAAGAACAGTTAGGCATGATTGGAAAGATGTAGAATCATTTGTAAAGGCTATTTAAAGCCTCTTGAAGGCTATTTAAGTCAATATTTGAATTTGTAGCCTTTTGAAGGAAAATGTTTGAATATGGTTGTAAATGTACTATTAGTGAGATTGAGATTGTTAACATTCAGAGAGTACTAGTATTTATGTTGATGAAATTTCCTTTAGATGCAAGGCTTCAAAGCACATCAACCATGTGGTACAAATGATTAAATCCTAGAGACGATCTATAGCAATGAAAGATTCTGAAAAGGTAGAGAGAGCTACAATGGTGACTCAGGAGAAACTTTAGTGATGCAGAATCAAGGTGGAGAAGACTCAAACAAATCAGATTTTAGTAAATCAACAACCTTTGTTATTTCATTTGGCCATCTTAGAACAACTACCAACAAAAACGCTTCAAAATTGAACAATTTGGCTTAAATTTTAGAGAATTTCTCTCAAGGACCATCTCATCATCAATATGGCATCTACTCAAACCCCATAACTAATTAAAACCCTCAATTTTCTAACAAATACATAGGGTTTTTAGCATCTCACAACTCCAAGTCCTTCCAAACCTCACCAAAGCATCAAACAAGTTTTTTAGGGTCTGCACACACATAATAAACCTTCACCCAGCCTTTAGACTCAGTAGATCTCAAAAGCATCACTTTGGTTCCTCCATTTCAAGCCAAAATCTCACATTCTCAACCTAAAACAACATCACCAACCCTATAAACGCCTTACCATTATTAAAAGATTTAAGGAAACTTGAAAACAACACATTGTAAACCTCTCCTCTGAGTCACAATTCACCATAGTAGGAGGAAGGGTTTCATCAAAAAAATTAAAGTAAACTTAGACCCTGCTGGTCTGTACAGGCTGAATAAGGAAAAATGGATTTTCCTTTCACTAAAACAACCAAATGTGTATCAAAACAGATTGAAATCTAGGTTAAGACCTGCCACCACAATTTTTCATGAATTTCTTTTCATAAGAGGCATGTACTAGGCCGTACACAGACAAAAGAAACTGAAAACTCAAAAAAATGTTCAAATTCCATAGTTTTAGGCGTTGTGAAGAGCACCAATCTTCAAAAAAATTATTGATTGAACTCCCATTCAGGATTGAATGATGTTCTTAATACATTTCAAATGAGAATCACCTCCCTTCAATGCCCATAACTACCTTTGAACCACCAAACCCTTATTAAGCCTACAAATACTAATATTTATTATTTAAGAATGGTTTTTCTAACTAAGCTTTATCATGCAAATTTAATATTCTAAAGGCCTAGGACCACTTAGACACCCTTATAACATGACTTGTAGACTCTTTCTCTACACTCCCACCTATTTTTTACATAATTTTCCTTTATGGCAATATCAAGAATTATTTAATTCAAGAGTGTTTTTGCACATTTGTCCACCCTAACCTACTAATTCCCAAAGTACATAAAAGATTGGTCTATTAGACCTTATTCAAGACAAAAAGACATCAACATACTAACATTTACCAATTTTCCTCCCAATTTACCATCAAACAATCACAAATTGAGGGTGAGGTGTGGGTGCTCCTGCACCATTCAGCTTTCAAAAACAAAATCAATTAGGCTGGCAGACGTCTGGATCGAGCTAGCATTTGGTGGAAGAGGAAGAAAGATGACTAGAACTCTAGAGGCCCACCATACTAGATTTTGGTATTAAACCATGAGAGTAGAAGAGAGATTTGATATCATGTATCAAAACATTAAGCATGCATTATTCCAACCAACGGAGAATGAGATGATTACTTTGCTTCATTTTCATTTGCATAAGCATATCAAGGCACGGGAACCAAGAAGACCAAGAATGTCTAGTTTTATGTGGAGGTAATGGATGTGTTCCAAAATTTAGGAGGGTCAAGAAGGTCAATGTATGATCTTGATGAAATTAAGGAAGAACAACAAGAGAGGGACAAGAAAAATAAAATCAATACAGAGTTTCAAGGTTTTGTCAAGCAAGTAAGAGAGCTATGGGAGTAGCCTCATCTAAAATATTTTAAACTAGACTTTGATATGTAACATTTAGAGAGCTTGGTTTTCATGAAGTTCCTTTCAAAGCCTCTTCTTTTATTATTCTTATGGTAAATTGATTGGTAGAGTTGGTGGAATTACCTTTCTTAGTAGTAATCACTATTAGTGAGATTGAGATTGTTAACCTTGAGAGAGTAGGACTTGGGAAAAAGGAATTTGATATGGCTATTGCTTTCAAATAATTCAAGTGAGATGTACTCCACATTGATTCCATTCCTAAATCTCCATTTGATGGCATCAAAGAATGGATGAACTCCATGGTTATAAAGTATTATGAAATCAGAATGAACTTGTACTAGTAGCCAATTTTGAAGAATATTAATGATGATTCAAAGCACATCAACCATGTGGTACAGATGATTAAATCCCAAAGATGATTTGTAGCAATGAAAGAGTTTGAAAAGGCAGAGAGCTACATTGGTGAATCAGGAGAAAGTTTAGCTTTCAAAAAACAAAGCCAATTAGGCTAGCAGATGTGTGGATCAGGCCAACATTTGGTGGAAAAGGAAGAAAGATGATTGGAACTCTAGAGGCCCACCATACTAGATTTTGATATTCAACCATGAGAGCAGAAGAGAGAGTTCATATCATGTATCAAAACATTAAGCATGCATTCTTCCAGCCAACGGAGAAGGAGGTGATTACTTTGCTTCATTTTCATTTGCATAACCATATCAAGGCGTGGGAACCAAGAAGACCAAGGATGTCAAGTTTTATGTGGAGGTAATGGATGTTGTCCAAACTTTAAGATGGGAAAGAAGGTCAATGTATGATTGTTAACCTTGAGAGAATATTTATGTTGAGGAAATTTCCTTTAGATGCAAGGATTCAAAGCACATCAACCACGTGTGGTACAAATGATTAAATCCCAGAGATGATATGTAGTAATGAAAGAGTTTGAAAAGGCAGACAAAGCAACACTGGTAACTCAGGAGACACTTCAGCTTTCAAAAACAAAGTCAATTAGGCTGGCAAACGTGTGGATCGGGCCAGCATTTGGTGGAAGAGGAAGAAAGATGATTGGAACTCTGGAGGCCCATCATACTAGATTTTGGTATTCAACCATGAGAGTAGATGGGAGAGCTGATATCATGTATCAAAACATTAATCATGCATTCTTCCAACCAACGAAGAAGGAGATGATTACTTTGCTTCATTTTCATTTGCATAACCATATCAAGGCATGGGAACCAAGAAGACCAAGGATGTCGAGTTTTATGTGGAGGTAATGGATGTGGTCCAACTTTAGGAGGGACAAGAAGGTCGATGTATGATTGGTGTAGGAGCACCATTTAGTAGGTTTTGTTCATCAAGGCAAATAAGGAGTAGAATATTATCAATTTACTAAAACCAGCCCAAACTTGTACATTTGAAGGTTTTGAGTCAATAAAAATGGATTTTTGACCCATTCTTCTTTTTTTAGCCTCTGTAACTTGAGGAATGGGTATGCACTAACATTATTAAAGTGTGGGAATGATGTGTTAGTGTTGGGGAGGTCTAAAAGTGAGATAGGTGTGAAACCCATGTGTGTAAAAGAGTTTTCTTTAAAAAAAATGGTGGTTTTGAAGAGTTAAATTGTGTTCTTGTGTAGAGAAGAATTATTTTATGATTGTTTGAGCTTTTGTATGGTATCACAAACTTGTTTGAGTAATTTATAGGTTGTGGTTAACTTTGGAAGTATCATTTTCAATAGACCTCTAGGGTTTAGGCTACAATAGAGGGTTTTGTGGTTTACCCATTGTACGGTGGTATAACTGAGATATAATTGTGTATTTTGAAGTTTTGAAACCTTATAATTGCTTCCCCAAGAGTTGGTAAGGTTTGGATAAGTTTAGAGTATAGACCCTTTGTTCAACTAGATCGATCCCTTAAGGGTCCAAACGGAAAAATGGCTGCAAACTTCAACATGAGGTTACTCAAATGTCATGATGCTTAAAAACTTCTTATCTAATCCAATAGGATCATGTTGGGCCCCTCTACAATAACCTCTCTCAGTTTTTGTTATCTCAAAGTGGTTTTCCTATGGTGTCCAGTTTTAGTTGATAAAAAAAGTGTCAAATGAAGTAGTGAAAAGTTGCAAAGTGGTGCAACTTTCATT